>CM064914.1:34454914-34614914 GCA_032727855.1 Quercus ilex subsp. ballota | reverse complement strand
TGTCTCTGCAGCTCCCTTTGGTCCTCCGTCTTTAACCGTAGGATTTGAGCCAGACCTACATCTTTTTAATTTTTGTTCTAATGGGCCTTCTTCAACCCAGGGTTCATTTGATAGAGACATCCCCTACATTTATAAATTGATAGTTGGGAAGTAAGATTTAAATCACAAACATCTTTATTTATAAATACGAAGAGGTGAGAGTTAAGCCGTAAACATCACCATTGAATTTTCTTACTTAACGTTACTTATGGCTTGATTGATTGCATTAAAAGATGCTATAAGCCTCTAACTGCCGTGTCCATGAAAAAAGCGTGGGAAAGCAAGAGAGAATCATTATTAAGCAATTAAATGCTGCCATCTACCAACAAATACTGCCCTCCCAAAAAACCACACCTGGCTTACATTCATACGTCCAATTTTTCTATATAAAGCGCCTGAGCTCAGTGGCCAAAGAGAGTCACTCAAGCAATCAAATTAAAACGCAAACTCCTTTTCTAAACTCTCCAAATACTACTCTCTCTCCTTAACTCAGTCATGGCTAACTCCTTGGTCCTTAGGCTCACTTGCTTGGCACTCATGTGCATGGTGATTGGTGCACCAGTTGCCCAAGCCGCTATATCATGTGGCCAAGTCCAAAGCAGCCTTGTTGCATGCATTCCCTACCTGAGGAGTGGAGGGTCTCCCACACAGGCTTGCTGCAATGGGGTTAAGTCCCTTAACAATGCTGCTAAGACCACAGCTGACCGCCAGGCCGCTTGTGAGTGTTTGAAAACAGCTGCTGGTAGCATCTCTGGACTTAGTCCTGCTAATGCTGCTTCTCTCCCTGGCAAGTGTGGAGTCAATGTTCCTTACAAGATCAGCACCTCCACCAACTGCAAAAAGTAACTAAGTCTCTATGCTTGCATATTTACACAACTTTAATCGTTGTGGTTT
This sequence comes from Quercus ilex subsp. ballota, assembly GCA_032727855.1. Taxonomy (NCBI): domain Eukaryota; kingdom Viridiplantae; phylum Streptophyta; class Magnoliopsida; order Fagales; family Fagaceae; genus Quercus; species Quercus ilex. Next base: position 34,613,981 of record CM064914.1, on the reverse strand, counting down.
CAACATTTTTTTTTTTTTTGTTACAAGATCAGCACCAATTTTTTTTACTACTATTAATAATATGACCTGTTATGATTAGGGCATTATAAAAATAAAGGTAATGATGAATCTAAATCAAAGTGAAGTTAATCTAATCATAACAAATGATGACAGCAATTATGAAAAATGTCGAATTCTTAGCATTATTTTATAGAAATTGAAAGCCTAAGTAAACGAAAGCTGGTCTAGCATTGAAAAGTTTTGTGTAATGAAGTACTGACTTTAATTTGTTTGTTTTTTTGTGTTACAGCGTGAAGTGAGAGGTCGATGTTGGAGTAGCAGTTTTCAGCCGCAGAATGTAATAAACTAGCATGAGAAATAAAATGGGGTTAGGCCCATACATGGGGCTCCTCTTGTAGGGAGTCTTCTTGTTGTAGTGGTATTTCTTCATGTACTCAGCTATATCCTATGATAAATATATCTAAAAATTTCCGGTTTACCCATATCTCTCTCCTCTCTCTCTCAAAATGATAATCCCTTGTTCCAAATTTTATTTGTTCTTCATCATCTTCTTTTTTAGAGCAACAAGCAAACATAAATTTGTTTTCCTTTCTAAAGGGATAATCTCGACTAAGTGGTATGGTAATTAATCATGGGAGTTAATTAGAAACTATAGTAGTACTCTGATTTTTATCATCAAGAACCACTGCTCACACATGTGGCTGTGATTGATGTGTTGGTACTATTTTGTCGGTCTTATATTTATCTACATTTTTTTTCCCCATGTATAAGTTAAAGACTTTGAAAGTTACAAGTCAAGGTGGGTGGGTGGGATAATTCAAATCAAGTTGTCCTAATCAGGAGGAATGAGCAAGATAAACAACTATAGTGAAACATACAATTAATCACTACTTTACTCAAAACCTAATCTAACGATTCTAACCTATGACTTTTGAATCCAATTAGGTATCTTAATTTCATAAGTAAATAACCCCTATGCGAAGTAATCAAGTGAATTCAGTTAATGATTTTTTTGGTATATTCCAAAAAGTGAAAATAGATATATGTAAAGTCATGTTATTTTCATAAAAGTTTCACAAATCATTCTTAAACCTAATTTTGATAATTGTGATGTGAGAAAATCGGAAAATTATTAGGTATTCCCAGAGTATCATAAATGCGTATTTTTTCCTCTCACATAAATGGTAGGTTTTATCATGAATTTAATATGTGGGACCTACTATTCATGTAAGAGGATGAAGTATACATTTATGGTACTCGGGGAGTACACAATAATTTTCCGAAAAAATCGGATGGAGATCATTAATGATTTGTGAAAAACTGTCATTAATGTCCAATATTCTATTACTATTCAACAAATATTCAACAAACGATATATTTGGATTCAAAGTTTTGAATTTAGAGCAATAGAAACAATTTTTCCCTTTATGACAAAATGGTTCCCAAGATTGGAAAATTGCCATAGAGTCAAATCTAGAATTTTGTGCTGTTTACTTGTTGCGTGGGGTGGAAATTAAAAACGAAAAAGACATCTGATTGGTAAGTTGAAGGCCGATCTTCAAAGTCATCATGTCATGTGGGCACTGCCGCACTGGCAGTGGGTGCGTCACTGGCAATTTTGTTGTATCCATTGCATCCGTCTCTATTTCTATCACATGTTCATTTGGCATATATGAGACACACAGTATCCCTTATTTGAATAGCTGGGTCTATGATTTACACTTACAGTCACAGTACTTAAATATTTCTGTACCCTTTTAGGTGCAACTACTCCAGTACCCCCATCTATTTATTTTTCTGCAATGCACGAAATTGCAAATTAAATTCACCACTTAATAATTGGGTGAAATTACAATCAATAGTACTCAGTCTGTAGACTCTGCACTACATCTTTTCCTAAATTCGTTACTTTATATTGAGATGAACAAGTGGTCTCCATCGCTTTAGTTTTTGGGGAAAAGTGTCCTTTATCCTTAAATTTTAGGTTACAATATTGGTTTTTCCTTTGTTTTTTTTATTCAATCAATAAAGCATTATCATGAGAGTTCAGCCAGCTAAATTAAAAATAGGAATTTGAAACTTTTGTTTTACATTTACTTTATTGTGGAATTTTGGAGCTAGGTCCACATGTACCAATCATACCTTAAATTCTAGGTTCAAACACTATTGGTTTTTTCTTTTTTCTTCCACTAATAAACCATTATCATGAAAGTTAAGCCAGAAAAGTTAGAAATAGGAATTTAAAACTTTGATTCACATTAACTTTATTGTGGAATTTCGGAGCTAGATCCACATCTATCAAATCACACTTTAAATGTAATGAATGATTGAAGAAGAAGAAGAAGCACCAGTGCTTTGATATGATTTCTTAGGATTTATTTTGACAATAAGAAGTAAAAGAAGTAGTGCTTTTGTCTGATTTTCCATTATAGTGTTATCTAGATCGACAGGGCAATTGCGCAAAGAATAATCACCGCAATTGCGCAAAGAATAATCACCGCAATTGTTTTTTCCTGTGGGGTCAATTTCCCAATTTGAAAACCAAAGAAATTTTATACCTGAACAAATTAGCATCTTTTAATATTTTCAATAAGAGTATTAAATATTTAGTGTTTAAATTTTTCCTCCCCCAACTATAAAATTGTCGAAAAAAAAAAATTCCAAATTTGAAATTTGAAATAACATTTGCAAATGGTTTGGAGGGGGAACTGTCTACTAATGGCCCACTTTCTGTTTATGTTTTCTCCTCTACATTAAGAACTGTCTACTAAATTATTAATGGTCTTATAATTAATTTAGTAATTTTTTTTGTGTATGTGCAAATATAGTAATGCTTTTCTTTCTTTTTCAAGAGCTAGCTTAATTTTAAGCGTATAAGTTGCAACTTGCAAGGATATAACATAATAGTTAGATGAAACAAGAGTTTTTTTTTTTTTGGATAAAAAAATTAGAATAGAATAGAAGAGTTTTATGATAATTGCTCTTAATTATCAATTTAAAACACTAATTAATTGATTTTTCGCATTGACAGGATTTGAACCTTAAATGTCTTATTCAATAATAAGAAATTTTATCAATTAAACTAACTGAAACTCGCAATAAAACAAGAGTTTTTTTATAGTTTATGCACAGTTAGAACTTAGAAGAGTGTCATTATCAAATAAAGCATTGAATTAAGCCCAACGATCACCCAATGCCAACCTTCAGTTACCCCATTTATTGCACTTGAGATTTCTTTTCACACGACCAAATATACTCTTCTATACCTTATGCACAGTTAGAACTTAGAAGAGTGTCATTATCAAATAAAGCATTGAATTAAACCCAACGATCACCCAATGCCAACCTTCAGTTACCCCATTTATTGCACTTGAGATTTCTTTTCACACGACCAAATATACTCTTCTATACCTGTCACTAGTAAACCCCTCAAGCTTTCAAAGTACATTACGTACTTTCAACAATGCTGAAAATTAGGGGTGATAAAATATGCCCAAATCTATTTGTCCGTCCAAACTCATCAATTTTAATTAAACCCAAATTCACTCAATTATTAATTTGATTAAATAAGTATCAACCCAATTAAACCCAGTAATTATTGGGTTCTAATTAAAAACCCATTGAGCTCCATTCAACCCAGCCCTTCCCATAAAATAAAAAAATAAAAATAAATAAAACCCAGCCCTCAGACATTTCATTTTCCCTCATTTTCTCAACCTCCAATCACATTTTAATCGGAAACCCAACAGCTTCAAAGCTTCAGAGTTCACCTAAGGCGATCTCATCGTCATCCTCTGCACCCGTCCAATCATCAGAGCCATCACAACCATCGTCGTCGTCATCAACATCAATGGCCGCAGTGGTAGAGGACCGAGCAGTAGCGATGAGGGACAGAGGCAGAGGAGGAAGCGGCAGAGGTGGAGGCAGCAGAGCGCAAGAGATGGTAGTTATAAACTGAAGAGGGAAGTACTCGGCGATATGCAAATTGGGTTTCTTGTCTGAAAACGACTCTGTTTTGATCACCGCTGATATCTTAATCCTCCATGAATCCGAAGATGCTGGACCATCCATCCTTTTTGTGTATTCCCTATTCTCCAAACCCACCCATTTGACACCCCTACTGAAATTGAATAAATAGTTCATTTTCAAATTTAACAATATGGCTATAGTTCCTTCGATCTCAAGATTTGTTGAAGTGGGCCCGTGTGTGTGGCTTGAATTGCCACAAGCCCAACTCAATCACAAGTAAACCGAATTCAACTAGGAATACAAATCCTAGTACAACTGACCTATAACACACACACACACACACACACATATATATATATATTAGGTTTGTGTTGAACGGAAAATTTAGAGAGTGAATTAGAGAGTAATTCCTAATAACCTAGCAGCAGTCGCATAAGAAGAAGAATAGTATTTTCTTGTCTTGTGGGTGAGAGAGAGTTAGGGTGTATTGGGATTTGAGTTTTTTGAGAGTGTTCTTATGCACTATTGTATCTCCCTATTTTTATAGTGAAATTTCTCTATCGTCTCCATGGAAGTAGGCAGTTTGCCGAACCATGTAAATTCTTGTGTTCTTTGTGTGTGCTTGTTATTTAATTTCCGCTTATTTACTGTTATTGATTGGAGTCCTGGGGTGCTATCTGCACAACAAGTGGTATCAGAGTCAGGTTAGGATTTAATCATTTGAATACAGTAAAGATGTCAAGCACAAAGTATGATGTAGAGAAGTTTTGTGATAAGGGAAATTTTTCTCTTTGGCAAAGGCGGATGAAGGATCTCCTAATTCAACAAGGAGTTCACAAAGCCTTGCTTGGGAAGGAGAAGAAACCGGAAACAATGAAGGATGTAGAATGGGTAGAGATGGATGAGAAAGCAGCTAGCGCTATTCGTCTCAACCTAGGTGATGAGGTCATTCACAACATCCTAGAAGCAAAGACCGCAAAGGAGGTTTGGGAAAAACTAGAAGGTCTTTATATGAGAACTGACGAACAAGTTGTACGTGAAGAAGCAACTGTACAATTTGCATATGAAGGAGGGTTCAGATCTATTGGAGCATCTCAACACGTTTAACATGTTGAACACCCAACTGTCAAGTTTTGGGGTGAATTATGAGGACGAGGATAAAGCGTTACTCTTATTAGCATTACTCTTATTAGCTTCGCTTCTTACTTCTTTTGATCATCTAGTGACTACGTTGATGTACGGGAAAGAGACTATAGTACTCGAGGAGGTGACTAGTGCTCTCTTGTCACACATAAAGATGAAGCAAGATGGCGATGGTTCTCAGGCTGATGGACTTATTGTAAAGTCTGAGTCAAGCAATAGAAGCAGAAGTAGATTAAGAGGACGGAACTCTAACAAGAACAGATCACAGTCTAAATCACGCGCAAAAAAAGATGTAGAGTGCTTTTATTGTCACAAGAAAGGGCACTATAAGAATCAGTGTAAAGAGTTGAAAGAGCACTTAAAGGAGAAGAAGAATGGAAAGAAGCCCCTAGAATCAGCTAGTGTTGCTGAAGAAACTTCAAATGACAGTAAAATTGGCGCAGATTTACTTTCAGTCTCATCAAGTAAAAATATTCTATTGGAATCTTGGGTTTTAGATTCAGCATGCTCATATCATATGACTCCAAAGAAAGATTGGTTTGACATGTATAAGCCTTACAATGGTGGTATGGTCCAGATGGGTAATGATGCTACATGCCCAGTTATTGGAATTAGTACTGTGAAGATCAAGATGTTTAATGGAGTTGTGAGAGTTCTTAGTAATGTCAGACATGTTCTAGATCTTAGAAAGAATTTAATTTCTTTAGGAGTATTGGATGATTTGGGCGATTTATACTCATCAAAGGGTGGAATTATGAAGATTACCAAAGGTGCTTTGATGGTGATGAAGGGACAAAAAGGAAGCACACTTTACAGATTGATTGGGAATACAGTTGTAGGAAGAGTTGCAATCACCACTCCGGTGGAGTCCAGTATTGACGACACAAAATTATGGCATATGCAACTTGGCCATATTGGTGAACGTGATATGTTAGAGTTTCACAAGAGAAATTTATTGAAAGGGGTGAAGACATGCAAGCTAGACTTCTGCAAGTATTGTGTGTATGGGAAGTAGCATAGAGTCAGTTTCAAGACAAGCTCTCGTACAAGTAAGGGTGTTCTTGACTACATTCATTCAAATGTTTGAGGACCAGTATCAGTTTCTTCTCATAGCGGTGCTTAGTATTTCGTCAGTTTCATTGATGATTACTCTAGAAAGGTATGAATTTATTTTATGAAGCATAAGTCTGATGTGTTTGGCATATTTAGAAAGTGGAAAGCACAAGTTGAGAATCAGATTGACAGGAAAATAAAATACCTTAGAACAGATAATGGATTAGACTATAGAGATAAAGAATTCATAAGATTTTGTGAATTAGAAGGCATTACTCGTCACTTCACAGTTAAAGGAACTCCACAGCAAAATGGGGTTGCAGAGAGAATGAACAGAACCTTAGCAGAAATAGCCAGATGCATGAGATTGAATGCAGGGTTGCCTAAGGTGTTTTGGGCAGAGACAGTTAATACAGCAAGTTTCATTATTAATAGATCTCCATCATCAGCCATAGATTTCAAGATTCCAGAAGAGGTTTGGTCAGGTAGACCAGTTGATTATTCGAGTCTAAAAATTTTTGATTGTCCAACTTATGTGCATGTGCAGAGTGGAGAGAGTTCTAAATTGGATTCGAAGTCAAGAAAATGCATATTTCTTGGTTTTGAAAAATGTGTTAAAGGCTACAGGTTTTGGGATCCAATCTTAAAGAAAACGATGACCAGCAAAAATGTCATATTTGATGAAGCCTTTATGTTGAAACAGAATAAAGCAGAGACATGTGATGATAGTCCACAGGAGAAATTAACTGTTGATGTGGAGTTTGTCGAGAATAGTTCACCCAATGATAAGGGTGATGTTGAGATTGATCCACAACAGCAACAAGAAAAGTCTTATTCAATTGCTAAAGGTAGAGAGAAGCGGGTTCACAAAGCACCACAGAGATATGGCTTTGAAGACATTGTTAACTTTGCTCTCATAACTAGCAGTGGAGATCCATTGTCTTACAGGGATGTAGAAGAGATGGGGTCACTACAGAAGAATAAAACTTAGGAATCCTTTAGTATGTTGACAAAGCCAGTTTCAACAGATAAGTTCAAGGGCTACTTGGACTTGGTTGAAGTTTGTAGCTTGTAAACCCTTAAGGGCTAAGGTGGAGGCGATGGAGGAGTTTGCTCGTCTAGCTTGATCAATTCAAGCCAAGGTGGAGATTTGTTGAAGTGGGCCCGTGTGTGTGGCTTGAATTGCAACAAGCCCAAGTCAATCACAAGTAAACCGAATTCAACTAGGAATACAAATCCTAGTGCAACTGACCTATAACATATATATATATATATATATATATTAGGTTCGTGTTGAATGGAAAATTCAGAGAGTAATTCCTAATAACTTAGCAGTAGCCGCATAAGAAGAAGAATAGTATTTTCTTGTCTTGTGGGTGAGAGGGAGTTAAGGTGTATTAGGATTTCGGTTTCTTGAGAGTGTTCTTGTACACTATTATATCTCCCTATTTTTATAGTGAAATTTCTCCATTGTCTCCGTGGAGGTAGGCAATTTGCCGAACCATATAAATTCTTAGGTTCTTTGTGTGTGCTTGTTATTTAATTTCCGCTTATTTACTGTTATTGATTGGAGTCCTGGGGTGCTATCTGCACAACAGCATTGCATGACACAAATGTACGTACAAGGTGGTGGGTGCACCCCTTGCCTAAGCCCTAACATGTGGCCGAGTGTTAAGGATCGTGGAAATATGTGTACCATATCATATGTGAGAGACAGTGGGGTTGCCCTTACAGCTTGTTGCAATGGTTAGAGCTTCAAAGGTCCCTCAAAAATGGGGTGAAGACCAAATTAAGCTGAAAGCTTTTGTTGTTCCAAATGCTTGAAATCAATTGCTCCCAGTACCACAAGTAGGGGCGGAGGCAACGAGGGGCGAGAGGGGGCAAGTGCCCCCCCTCACCTCCTAAAAAAAATCCAAAATAGCAACCCCAATATTACCTTATCAAGTATTTTGATCTTGACACAAACGTTCCACGCGCCTAGAGACTAGAGAAGAAAGCAATATTAGGTGCAAACTTCATAACATTATTTTGTCCTTTTTCAAACAAAACAAAGTTCTGTGGGTCCTACTTAACACCCATGCTTTTTTTCCTTGCCACATGTGCTCAAGCGGTGGAAATTTTTTTTCCTGGAGTGCTTTTCTTAGGGCAATTTGTTCTTCAAATAAGGTATTCCCACATAATCATAATAAAAAAATATATTTAGGTCCTTATACATCAAACTAAAACCTTAGCATTCCCTAATCTTTTTCTCTTCTACTCTAACTTTTTCATAATTTCAATTTTGAAACACTTTATTTTTACTATAGAACCAATTTTAACTACTTACTACTTAAAGAATAGAGTAAAAAAATACTGAATTTTGCATGAATGAAAATACAACTTTATAATTCTTTTATATTGATTTATTTTCTCAATTTATTTTAAGGAATCAAATTACATGTTTAAATTCTATATATTTAGAATAATCTCTTAATTTGATTGTTATTAACAATGATTTTTTTTTTGTTTCATTTATTTTAATAATATGAAATATATACTTATAATCAATTGAGATTGTGGAGAAGCCAAAATTATAATAATGATTTAGATTCAAATTCTAAACAAACTCATATCAAGGTGTATTTTACTAATCTTCCAATTGAACAAATTAAATTATGTATGAAAAAATAAATTAGAGTTTATATTATATTAGATTTTGTACAACAATTGCATTAATAGTATATAACTCTATCGATTAATAATATTTAAATTAATTTTACTTTCATTCTTGCCTTTTAATTTTGCCCCCCCTAAACTAAAATTCTGGCTCCGCCACTGACCACAAGGCATAAATTTCACTCAAATTTTGAGTGTGTGTGTGTGTGATGATCAATACTAAGTTGCCGATTTCGTCCATTTTTGATATCTCTATTCTAAATATGTCAACTCCTGTGAGATGACATGCATTAGGGCACCATGAGTGTTATGTGGAAATTCCAAATTAATGTATTGTCAAGATGACCACAAGGCATAAATTTCACTCAAATTTTGAGTGTGTGTGTGTGTGATGATCGATACTAAGTTGCCGACTTCGTCCATTTTTGATATCTCTATTCTAAATATGTCAACTCCTGTGAGATGACATGCATTAGGGCACCATGAGTGTTATGTGGAAATTCCAAATTAATGTATTGTCAAGATGTAAGCAATAAAGCTTGGGGAGAAAATGGCATTAAATACTCCAATAGATTAGATGGAAAAAGAGAGAATAAAGAGTCCATTAATCAATCTTATCAAAATTTTGGGATATATATAAAGAAAAAGAATGAGGACCTAACATAATGAATCATGAAAATTTGAGAAGTTTTTATTTATTTATTATTTTTAACCCTCACTATGTAGACTAAGCAAACTGTTTGATGCCACGAAATGGAGGAGCAGTGTGCAAAACATTTAAAACAATTCTAGGAATATGCTCTCTTTTTGTCAGAACCTTATTTATAACTTTTTTTTCCGGTGAAAAATTGTGATTAGAGTCACATAAATTTTGTTTTTTTCTTTTTTGGATCAACGAAAGAGGCGTAGGGGCGACCGTTGTAACTCAACCCCCTGGGCGTGACCATAGGGGCAATCCCCGCTAGAGAATATTGGATTGAGTCATGTTTATTGTGGTCGAGCGTGACCACAGACTTCACCCCTAGCCACACGAGAGAGCTACTAAATCAGGGGTTAGCTGCAAGAGGCAACCCCACTCCCCGTAAGGTGTGAACGTGGGACCTCAAGACAGCGATCACGCACCTTGACCACTTGATTACCCCTCTTTGTGGTGTCACACTGCACAAATTTCATTATGAACCATTATTGACACTATTTTTATTATTATAAAATTTTTTGCAATTAACGACCTAGAATTTTCGATACATTATTGCCACTTAATAATCTAGTTATCAATCCCATCAATCTTTGTCTTTGTTGCTGCATAATCAATCTCTTTGTCATGAATTACTACCTGTCCATGCATATATGTCACTCTGGATACTTCATACTTGTACATCGAGCAATATATTGACAGGTGACTAGTAGCGGTCTGCCAGATAATACAGGACCCATCGTTGTAGTTCTTCTGGAAAAAAAATACCTTCAAGCCTGGCTAAGCATAACTTGGCCTTGCATGGGACTATGCCCCATCTTCCAATCTACGAAACATAGCAAAAGAAGAAGCTCATCCACAATCTTTATTCTCAGCTCCGAGTACAGCAAATATTTGCTGTCAATTAATTTCTTGAATTGGTTTGCACAGATCCGTATTGTTGTTGTGGGATCACATTCACACATAGAACTGTCAGTTTATATAGGTTGGTTCTTGTATTATATCTTTTCTTCTGGAAATTGGTTACTTGGGGGACCCTATAGTATATGGTGATCAAGGAGCTTCTGGCTGTGAGGGTTGACTGGCCCAATTAAGAAGTCTCACCTTCCAAGTAAATGGGCTTTTGTTGATAGAGTGGCTAACTTTTTGAGTTTTTGGGCTTCCAGCCCCTCTTTACCTAATATGAGAAATATAGAATAGGGCTAATTTGGGCTTCGGGCTGCTCTTTATGTTTAATAGTTTATTTATTTATTTATTTTATATAATTAGATAGTCGAGAGACGGAAAATTTGTAAATGTACAATTTTTTTGGAAATATTAAAAGTTGTTAATTAAGATACAAAGTTTTTTATTATATTTAAAAGTTAATACAGTGAAGAATCAAATTAAGAGAAAATGAAATGGAATAGAGAGGATAAGAATGATTTTTTTTTTTTTTTTAATGATTTAACATATATAGATATGGTATCGAATAAATCTAGATTTGAGAGTTAAGAGGAAAAAAAATGTAAATATGTTATTTTATTATTATATCAATTAATCTATTATTCATATTATTATTATTATTATTATTATTGAAAAATAGTAATTCATTTAAAGAAATAGATAAATGGAATGGAACCTTTTCTCTCTTCTTTTCTATTACTCCTCTTGCTCACCAATCACCATCTATAAACTGGATGTTTGTTTTGGATTACTATTAGACCATGTGTACAGATGGCAGGGAATGTAGTTGGGGTATTGCGAGTGATATGATCTCATAAATTTTTCAATAATAATCTACGCCAATTTAGGATATACTTCTTCTTCTTTTTTATTAGAAAGTCTTTAGATACAATAAAAAATCTCATATTTTAACAAAAATATTATTTTGTGGTATATATATATATATATATATTGATTTGTAGTGGAATGATACCTAATTTTTTATGAAAATATTGTAAGATTTTGTTGTGAAAACCCTTTACCCCTTCACCCCATTTATGTCCAAAAGCGAAGTGTAAACTTCCCATATTAATATTAGATAGCTAAACAATAAGCATACCTTCCTCCTCTCTGTTTTTCTTTACTTTTAACTTGTTCCTTTCACATCATAATGGAGGATGCATGCATGAGAGTAGATTACATGAAGAAGAGCACAATTTCCTTCCATTGTGAAATGGTTCGTGAACAAAATATATGTAAATATATTTATTTTGAACAAAATTTAGTTATAATTTGATACAGGAAAAGTTAACGGGTATTTTAAGAGTATTGGTTTATGATATATTTATTTTAGAAAATTTTTATGAAAAAAGAAAAAAGTAATTTAATTATTTTGATAGTTTTTTATATTTCTCATAAAAGTAACGTCAATTTTTTCCTAAATTGAATCATTAATAATTGACTTTAAGAGACCCGTTAACATGACCCGTTCTATATATTGTTAGGACATATGTGATTCATGTTAGGAACATATGTCAACATTTTATGTAATTGGCTAATACTTTGACAAAACATATTTTACTTGTAATTGGGTAGATATAGGATGTGTTTAGTGCTTCAAGAAATAAGGTTTTAAGTTCAAGTATTAAAGCCATGCAAGTCTGTCTAAGAATCAATGAATGAAGTGCTGGATTTTAAATCTCTACAGCTAGCATCTATCGAGGTTTAAAAGCTGCTGAAGCTCGTGGCCCGACAGCTAGCTCGATAGATAGGGCATCTGTTGAGGTTTATGAAGTTCAATTTTTCAAGCTGATTTTCATCCAATCCGTGAGTGTATGTTTGAGTTTTCTTTTCTCACAACCCTAAACATATGTAAGGATTATTTTAAGGGCTGAAACAGGTGATACAAGTTGGCACAAGAGCACAATTCCACAAGTGTGAAGAAGAGTGTGACCGGAAACCTAGTTTGCCCTAGTTCTTCAAGAAGCTGCTGTGTTTGTACACCGTAGGGTTTTGTGACCAGGCAACTTCATGATTTTTATCGTCTGGATGAATTGAAGAATTTTGCAGCTAACATCCTTCTCAAGTTGGTAATTAAGTCGCGTACTGGGATCCGCGCAATTGGTTAGTCACGTACTGGAAGCCGTGCATTGAAAATGAGAGATTGTCACTACAGAACAAGTTCAATTGGGTATTGGGGTAAGGGTTCAACTATAGGTTGGTATAAGATACTAGGATTCCTTTACTTGTAACCGCTTGTTTTGATAATAGTAGATTCTCGAGAGTAGTGACTTTAAAATCACCCAGTGGGGTTTTTGCCGTGTGGATTTTTCCCATTCATAAACAAATCACCGTGTCAATTTATTTTCCACTGCATACTTTAATTAATTGGTGATTTGTTTGTGCTGCCCCGTACAATTGCATGTTAATTTGATTAATTAATAAATTTGGTTAATTAATTAATTAATTCATCACAAGTAATCAATACGTTTTTGGCCTATTATATATGTAGTAACATAAAAATTTTAATTAATACCAACCATGTCTCATTGTCCAATGAGTTACGTAATTGAATTTAAGTGAAAATCTTGTCATTTTTTCCCTTTTGTGTTGAACTCCAATTAATCATAATCAACCGATATAACCGGCCTTATTTCAAATATAAAAATTGGTTGTGCCTTATTAAAAGCTTCTATGATTTAGTCCCTAGTCCATGTATTGATGATAAAGAAATTGCGTCTGAAACTTGCTCACCAGTCACCTCCTGTTCTTAAATTTGTCCCCTGATGGGAGTAAATTTTGGTGCAGTTCTCACATGGTAGCAGAGTAGCATTTCACTAATTTCTACTTTTGGGTTGATCTGAAAGCTCTTTGCGTCCTTTCCCAAGGGACCCATTTTTTCCTACTTTTATAACAGTAGCAATTAACATGCTCAACTACATCCCAGCAAAACACATTAAATAAGCCTAACTACCTATGAAACACATACTAATTACTACAACACTATGTTATGCACACTTTATATATATAAGCACCAACCTAGAAGCTCTCAGACTCATCAGTAAGTGGCTAAACACTTAGGAAGTTTAATAGGTATATTGTTCTTTGTTCCAATTGGGTATTATGGCTAGCTCTGTTTTGTTTAAGCTGGCATGCTTTGTGTTTGCGTGCATTGTGGTAAGTAGTGCACCAAAGGCCGAAGCAGAAATACAATGTGGCCAAGTGGTGAGGTACTTAACCCCATGCATTTCTTATGTAGCCAATGGTGGCACTGTACCAGCTGAATGCTGCAGTGGGATCAAGTCTCTCTACAGCTTGGCTCAGACCACAGCAGACCGCCAAAGCGTTTGCAAGTGTCTAAAGCAAGCTGTGAGTGGGGTTCCATACACTGCTTTCAATCTTGGTCTTGCAGCAGGACTTCCTAACAAATGTGGAGTTAACATTCCTTACAAGATCAGCCCCTCTACTGATTGCAGCAAGTATGACTCTATATCTCTCTCCCTCTCTCCCTTTGTGTGTTTGTGCTTTGTACATTCATATACTTATGGATCTAATTATGGTTCAAATTTAATAGTATATCGAGTGTCACATCATTTAAAATTTTGAATGATGTGACAAATCTAATAAATAAAATCTTAACCTTAAAATTAATAGATTATCTTCATTTTCTATTCCATGCAGAAGGGGGGGTATGACACAGCTCCATTTTAAAGTTATTTATTTGCTTTAAAATAGAAAGAGACTATTTCATAGTTGGATTTAGTAGCTATCAAATCTAAATGTAAATTTAGTCATTTACTCTGAATTAGATAACATTCTTTAGTTAATTAAATGAATTTTAAATGATGTCAGGCTATATATATTTTCATAATCTTGAAAATTAATTTAAACCATTAAATGGATTCATTCATTTTTCTCGAAATTAAGAGCATTGTGATGCAGGCATGAGAAGAAGATAGCTTATATAACAAGTATGTACCCCATTACCCTAAAATACATGCAGATCCATATGTTTGGACTCCATGTATATATCAATATATGAGAGGATTGATTCATAGCTTATATATATCAATTACATCTTACCTAATCTTATGCTTCTAACTTTTTTCCATTTCTCTTGCTTTTAACCATGTTGCAGCGTGAAGTGAGGATGATCAAGGAAGACTAGTTTGCCTATGCAGGATATAGTAGCGTGAGAATAAATGGGTGCTCTAGCTAGTCCTCCTGGTGCTCTACTGGACTGTGTTTTGTACTGTTTATAATGTCTTTTTCTACTATTTCTATGTCATCAAGTTATAATGCCTTAGTCAGTCTTGCTTTTAGCTTCTAGCTGCTTGGCTTAGCGAGGAGTTGAACTTGGTGGATGTATTTAATGTCAGCTCTATATATCTATCTAAAGATCCACCCCCACTTTATCCAATATCCGTAAGAATTGCATTTGATTCGATCTCTTACGCTAGATATGTTCAATTGCATGCACAATCTATGTGGATGACCATGTGGGTGCATGCTTCAAAATACCAATGACTGAATCACTGAATAGTAGTTTACATCAGCAAAACATGTCAGGTGATTTATGGACTACGCTCTAGTCTAGTGTTACTAATATACAGGCATGCCATCATTCAATTACATCGTGAATTAATTTAATTAATATATTGTTATTATGTGAGGGGAGGAGCATTGAGAAGAACAACATAATAGAGCGTTACGTCAACAAGTTAATAATAAATTTGTTTTTGTGGGTTCATATTTGCCTCAATCAAGAGGATTTTGGAATGCAGTAAATTAACAAGTAAGAAAACTCACACTCGCAAGAATGAAATTTACTTGCATTAAATAATTTAAATTGGTTCCAACAATACAAACTCGATCGAGAAGAGATCCAGCTTGATCTGAGTGCAAGGATCAAACAAACTGCAACGCTGGTCCTAATGCTAAGGATAAACTAAATTAAGGATAATAAAGTATAAATGTTGAATGTTCCTTTTCTCCATCCACCTTTTGTTCTTCTTCTTCCTATCTATCTTCCTTTTATAATCTTTAAATTTCACAAAACTGTTTTGGCTTTATCCAGTTCTATGGGTGAAAAACACTCTTTTGAGGTTGTTCCAGTACTTGTCACCTACAAAAGCCATGCTGACGTGGTTTTTATTTTTTAAGTAAAAAGTACAAACAGTGTTTGAAATCTTCATGAGATTAAACTATTTGCTTCCAAGAGATCACATATATAGCTAATCTAATTAACAGGCCATAATGATTAATTTCTGGATTTACAACTGCCAATGAATTTCACTGTGCATGTGATTTCGCCTATATGAATTAAGCTATATATTTACTCTGCCAGAATTAGTCATCATCGATCCTCAATCATAGCAAGCTTAATTGGCTTTAGCCAGTGGGAGCTGCAAGTTTCTGAAAACTCCATGCAAGCCAGAGGAGTTGTAGATTTATATAAATTGAGACTAAATACCAAGGCATTAATAATTTTAGCATCCAAAAACATGAGAAAGAAACAAATCAATCTTGTAAACTTCAAAAGAATAGACAACAAATCGATCTCAAGACACTATACTGTAACTAGTTTCATGAGTACTTCAGCATAAGACTTCAAAGAAAAACTGGAACATAGGTTGAACTTTGAATAGTGTTGCAGTAGGTCCTTAACAGTTATTCTTCAACTACATCGATTATTTTCTAACCACCCAGAAGTTGATTGGAGCTTCCAAATCACCTTGCATATGAAATATTAGACATAGTTACATTCAGAAGAAAGAAAACTAGCAGTATATATAACAGCAGATTCATACATTCACAAAAGTACTATATGGGGGTTCAAAGTTGAGACACAATAATTAAATACCTTGGCGGTTTTCAGGTTTCAGAATTAAAAAGACAAACAATAACAACCACACAACACCATATTTTTTTTCTGTTGGCTTCAATAAACGCATTACTAGATACTGAAGATTGAATAATTACAATGCTAGCTAGCTCAAGGCAGTGCAAATACAAATTAATAACTATCAAACATGATACTAGCTAGGAAAAAGAAGATCAGAAATAAGAATCACAATTGTAGAATGTTGATTCCAAAAAATAAAAAATAAATTTAGAATGCAACCTTTTTTCCAATGTAGCCCGGCTAAATTACCAACATAAACAAATTACATATAATTTTTTTTTGTTGTTGTTCATCTTCTCAACAACCAAGTAAATGATAAATCATATTCCAACCATAGGGATGAATCGAGAGATTAAAAAAAAAAAAAAAAAAAACAGAACAACCGTGCCTAGTCTTTAATTATCTTTTGAATCATTTCATGTATACAAATGGGTATGTGGGATTATAAGATTTATAAGAAATTAGTCCTTATATTTGATGTAATATTGTTCCCTTACATATAGGATCCATGGATGAAATTCATCTTTATATGAAAGGATGGCGTAATATATTGGATGCACATGATAATTTCACCAAATTTTAGGAGTGCATTGCTTTCGCTTAGATTTCAAATCAATGCTTCCATCACTCTATGATCATAAGAATGTATATTTAATTTATAATTTTGTTCATCTTGACCGAAAAATTGTGCAATTTTCTTCTAGCTTAGGTGGGCATGTCCTTTTTGGGTTTATGTAAATTTTGGTAATAGGATTATTAGGCTATACATATTATATGAGGACTCTTGAAGCCTGCCGTCAATGATTTTGATCCCAACTGGATTTTTAATTTTATACTGTAGTGCGTACCCAAATTTTATTTAATGGAACGGGCTTAAATTGGGCTTACAATTTACTTGTATAGTGGGCTTAGTGTTTCCTACTAAGGGCGGTTCCTTGCAAAGTGACCCAATGACACCCCTTAGCTCCCACGAATTCCCTTTCCTTCCTCTCTGAGTTGCACCCCTTCTTGGTGGTACCGGCTCTCTCTCTCTCTCTCTCTCAGTCTCCCTTTTACTTTCTATTTTCTCCTCAAAATTGCCCACCACCATTCTTCACTCACTTCCCCTATTTATATGGCTTAAGGTTGGTGGGGGTTTCATGATTTCATTCTGGTCTCACTTGTGTGTGGGGTCTAATATGATTATTCCTGACAAGGAATATGCTCCACTAGAAGCAGTGGTAATGGCATTAGAACTAATTTCCGCCTCCAAAAGATCGTCCGACAGCGATACTTCCCAAGGCAATACCGAGCTGTCGGGGACGTGGGCCATTCCGAGCAAACGCACTCCCGAGCAAGTCATAATGGACCGAACACGGACTTGTCTATCATACACCCATAACAACATGGACTTACTATGAGGCTTGAGCTTAGTTTTGGTCCTTAAGAATGTTCGAGCCAAGGCCCAATGGGCCTGAGGCCATACCCCATATATATACTTTTCGTCCTTTTAATCTAGGAGA
Source organism: Quercus ilex subsp. ballota (assembly GCA_032727855.1). Lineage (NCBI taxonomy): Eukaryota > Viridiplantae > Streptophyta > Magnoliopsida > Fagales > Fagaceae > Quercus > Quercus ilex. Next base: position 34,596,136 of record CM064914.1, on the reverse strand, counting down.
TCCCAAATTATGGAGATCTTGTTTTAACATTCTCTCGAATTATGTTATATTATATATAGGTTAATTAACATAAGATAATATTTTCTCCTCACACAATGGAACAAACTTAATTAACGTAGGAAAATAATGACACTAAACTACAGAAAGTCAGAGTTGATATAAAATGTAAGCTATTCAAGTTAAATGTATCTTCTTCATGGTTATGCATTTATGCTAATTTTGATAGAAAAAATGTCATAGTACCAATAAATGGTCCATTCAAACGTAAATTGCTTTTCTCTTGTTGTGCAAGATATTCTTCCGTTTTCTTGAGATATTTAAAGCTTGAGATCACCAACGAATGTTAAGATTATATGATAAAAGCATTAGTCAAATGCATAATGCATGCTAGTTAATTTCTTTCAAAAAGTTCTACAACAGTTGAGCCGTATTGAGAAGCTATCATCATTAAATGCAGCCTAACATATATTATTTATTGTACTCATATATACCATATACCATGAGAATATACAAATAAAATTATTCTATTTCACTTTGTGTTTTACCAATTATAATCTACCATGAGTTTCTCAAAAAAAAAAAAATTATAATCTACCATGTATCTTTTTTTTATTATAAAATAATCAAAGTTAAATTGGAAAAAAAAAAATCAAACAAATGGCATACTAAAGTTAGTGGAACATAAAGTAATACGCTAAGAATGAAACTCATATAATTAATACCAATCAAAAAAATCTTCCATTTTATGAAGTCATGCATATAAAATAAAATGCAAATTACCTTTAATTAACTCATTCCATGATCTTTTTGTGATCTTTCTCTAAAACCGACTGGTCCATTAAAAATATGACCATTTAGATAATTTGCTACTGCAAGTTTCATTTTTTCACTTAAAACTCATTCAAAAAATATTGAATATGTTAGATCGGACTCTCCATGACTATTAGTAGTTAGTAGGTTTATAAACAAATAGTAGGTTTGAACTCTTTAATACATACATATAGGATAAATCCCACAAATGACTCATATGGCTCACTATTTTAAACACTTTACTACACTTTTGTTAGCTGTCACTTTATATAAGGTGATCCAAGAACTTGACCCTAGTTTCCTTGTTAGCTTATCTGATTTGATCTAAAAGAAAACCAAGTCAGGTCTTCTAAACACAAAGCTCACTGTTTTGGTTGTGGTTGCTGAGGCGATTCACATAGTTTAAGCCCTTAAAACCCAACACGTCCTAGGATTGTTTCAACTACCAACAGTTTCTTTGTTTTGTCTGACATAGCTTCACAATTCATATAAAAATGAGGTTAGGGGTCGAGTCCAAAAGAATCTAAACCCACCATAGCCATTAATGGAGCACATATCCTATTTGAGGGCCATTGCTAGTGACACGATTATTAGATCCATCAACGTGTCACCCCTTTTGTCAAGGTTCAATCCTCTGGCCCCAGATTAGCCATTGTCACCATCTCTCCTTTACATATATAACGGGAGTTAGTGCCTTGTGGGCCTAAAACAAACAACAGGTTCTACGACAAAAATACAGTGTTAGCTTCTCTGATGTACGTTATTTTTTTTTTTTTGAAATTCTCTGATGTACGTTATTATTGCTTGTCAAATTCATCTTCTTAATCTCGTCACTAATCATGTGGGTAGGTAGATAATTTAAAAGTTATATTATAAAATTACACGCCTTAACTTTTGACTTATTTTCATCTTTTAAATTTTACGTTTTACATTTTAATTCTTAAACTTTAATTTGATTTCAATTTACTCAATTTGTTTAGTTCCGTCCAATCAATCTAACCAGTACTTTTCACTTTCCAAAACAACATCATTTTGGTAGACTTAGGCTGGGTTTGGATTGCGATGAAAAGCAACAAAACGCGCATTTGTGTTTTTTTTATGGGTCTCGTACATTGCTTACAAGACCTGCAAATACAGATTTAAGTAAATTTTTCTTTAAAACTAGGTCACACGGCACTATTCACATATTTAAAAATTATTTTGCTACAGTATTTTTAGTTTTCAGCAATAAACGGTATCCAAATAAACTTAGGGTCCGTTTGGATACCACTTATTTTGCTGAAAACTAAAAACACTGTAGCAAAATAATTTTTAAATGTGGGAATAGTACCGTGAGATCCATTTTTAATAAAAGTTTTGTTGAAAAAAGAGATTTGTGGGTCCTGTGAACAGTGCACGGGACCCATTGGTTACTCAGAAATGTGCTTCTCCCAAAAAAAAAAAAACGCAGACGTAAGGTTGATAAGCTCAATCCAAATGCATACTTTTAGTGTGTGTTTGGGCTAGGATAAAAAATGAAAATTATTTCATTATTTAGTTTATTTTTACTACTATTCATGACCCCACTATACTTTTTGACATTATATATTCATGAGCCCTACTGTACTATTTCAACTAATTTTTACTTTTATCTACAGTACTTTAGCAATAATTTTCCAGTTTCAACAAAATAAACAGTATCCAAACACACCCTTAATGGTGCGGATTGTTCGGAAAAACTATGTTAGAAATTAATGGATGTTAAAAGATTAAAACAAAAAAGAAATAGTACTTAAGAGATTGATTGGAAAAATGTTAACGTTAAAATGTATCATTTGAATTTAGGCTATTTTGGGGAGTAATATAATTCATGAAACACTTGATCTTTACAGTAAAATGGATTCATTCAATTTCAACAACAACAAAAAAAAAAATTGTAAACATGTCAAAATGAAATGTTTGAAATGAAAAATAAAATAAAACCTAAAAAAATTATTTGAAAACAAATTAAAGTTAAATAATGAAATTTATAATTTAGTCTGTTAAATTATGTGAAATAATTTACCCTTTTAGATTAGTGAAACATTCAATCTTTTCAATCTTTTTCCGTAAATAGATTCTCTCAATTTCAGAACAAAAAGAGAAAATCTTATTAGATAAGATTATTTATGTGAGTAGAGTAAGTAAAAGTCACTTTTATAGTTTCTCAAAAAAAAAAACAAAAAAGTCACTTTTATAGAATGACAGACCACGCCTCCCTCCCATACAAACAAAATGGATAACAGTAAGTTTACACTGCGGGACCTCAAGTTTTGATCTGTAGCCAGTACAATGGAGAAAAGTTAGGGAGATTTTTTTGTGGTTGATGAAGATATATTCCCTTTTCTTAACTATGATATATATCTACCTAGCATGATGTCAAAAGCAAGGTATTTCCAAATAAGATTGTGGCAGCAAAACTTCCACTATGCTTCAATTTGCATCTAAATATCCACATAATATTGGTAAATCCAAGCAAATATGAAATCTTGCTTAGCCATGTAACAACTGTACAACTTAGGGATTATGATTAGATTTGGTACAACTACAAGTAGTAGCATTAATTATAATATAAGCTTCACTTTTAGTAATTAACCATAATTAGTTAGGCAAAGCTACCCCAATTATATCTTGCTTTTTTGACATGGTATCTTGCTCTCATGTGCATCTCCTAAGCCTTGACTACAGGCCACAATCATTTGTGTATATATTAGTCTTCCACTCAATTCCAAATGGGCATCCTTCAAATATGCAGATAACTCTTCAAAAAAAGAATTCTGATCGATCTAGGCGCCACCGGCGACGACGAAGAATTTTATAGCCATAACAAGTTTAAGGTAAGGGTAAAAGTAATTTTTTTTTTCTATTCCTATATTCTTAATCATCTTTTGCTATAATAAGTGTATAGAGGACCATTTCTGATTAAGAACCGGGATTCTTGCAGAGAGAACGGTCCCCAATTTGGATAACAGTCATCCACAAAGACAATAATACCAAGTCTCTTGCCTTATTGTTGACACAAGGAAAGATGCTCCTTCTATGTCTATTTCCAGCTGGAATCTTCACAACATTACTGTAACTCAAAAGAAACAACACCTATGAACCCAAGAAAACAAATCTAGAAGCCTCTTCAACAACTTCACTCTGTCCCTCTCTCTCTCTCTCTTTTTACTTAACCAAAAAAACACAACCCCATCAAAGAAGAAACCTAGTCCTTTAGGTGTTATTAGCACAATTCTACAAGACCCTTTTTCATATTTTATCCATTTGTTTTCATAGTAAAACATGCATCGCCACCTTTTGGGGACACAGGTGAGTTTGCCACCGGAAAATTATGGGATCAAGGCTCGTGATTCTAATAATTACATTAACGAGGCCAATTTTGACACCAACATGGTGATCATATTAGCAGCTTTGTTGTGTGCACTGATTTGTGCACTCGGGCTCAACTCAATCGTGCGGTGTGCCTTGCGCTGTAGTCGAAGGTTTGCGTTGGAAACCCCTGAACAAACCGCTGCGAGATTAGCTGCTACAGGGCTCAAGAAGCGTGATTTGCGTCAGATTCCCATTGCGGTTTATGGGTCCGATTTGAATAGTAGTAATAATGTTTTTAAAGGTACAGAATGTCCCATTTGCCTCGGGGAATTCGAAGATGGTGAGAAAGTTCGAATCTTGCCAAAATGCAATCACGGGTTCCATGTTAGGTGCATAGACACATGGCTTTTGTCACACTCATCGTGCCCAAATTGTCGGCATTCATTGCTTGAGGCTGAGCACAAAACAACATCAATAACAACAATTACTACTGCTACTTCTTCAGGTGCAAATCAGGAAGCACGGCCAGAACCGGGTACAACTGGGTCTAGGAGCCAAGGTAGTGTCGTCATAGTTGTAAACGAAGCAAGTTAATTAGATTGGGCAAAGATCTCTGTTAAATATTTTAGGGTCAACATGTTGAAGATTTATTATTATTAGCGTTATGAGGTGGTTCTTTTTTCTCGGAATGTTTAATTATGTAGGATAGGAGATAGGCTAGGATCAAATATATATGTTATTTTAAGGACTTTGTTGAGATATTTAGTGCATTAGTCTTTTTTATGAGTTTATTATGTCATCTAAGCTAATTTGGTGGTATCAGATTTTGCATGTGGAATTGCCACCAGTGCATGTGCCCCTCACTACTGTTTGTATTGGTTTGTTTACCATTGCTATACTATGGGCTAATGGTAGGTTAAACTGTGGTCCGTTTTGTTGAATTTTATAAACAGGATGGTGCGTTAAATTAAAGCTTTGTCCCTATCTAGCTTTATGCTTTGCCAAACTTCAAGGGGTTCTCAATGTACAGCGACCAAGTGGTATCCGTACAAGGTTTAACATGAAATGTGGTGTCTTGTGTAACGGTAGTTGCGTAACGTTTTTCTCGCATGAATGGATATCGCATATTTGCGGAGACTACACCTATGGAGAAGGGCTCTGTAAGTAATCGTTTAGTCCGTTATATTAAATAATAAATCCTAACGAGGTTGGTACGTGTTTTTTGTTGGGTGGTAGAAAATTTAGAAAGCAAGATATCTCATATATTAAATATATACATCATAACTTTTACATAAGATAATATTTGGTTTGGAATAAAAAGAAATATGTGCGTAGAGTTCACGCCTAGAATTGGATCCTAGAATTTACGGATCCATATATCTTATGTGTGCGTTTGTATTAACTTTTTCCTATTGGTAAGATTCTTATCAAATTTTTTGTTCTACGCTTTGAGCAATCAATGGAGCATTAAGGTCCCCCCATCCTCTATGATGCAATTTTCAGTCAATACGCTATTGCTTGTTGCTATTTTGTTCTTATCATGTATGTGCAATTGGCCTGCAGTCATGATTGGAAAATTGCTAATGGAAAGTCAGTAAGCTAGTGCTTGAAATTAAGCTCTAATTGTTCCAAATTCGAATATATACTTAGTGCCAAGCAAAACTACAATCTCACTTGCACCAATCTTCGCATTTCAAGACAAGAGTTTCATGGGACTTTGATGATTTGATCACATTCCAAAATCATTATCATGAAATGGACCTTGGACCACCCACTATCTGCCTCGTTAAGTGGCTGGTCCCTAAAATAATCGTTTCAGATCTTTTTTCAATTGGAGAGTTGGCTTTGAATTTTGCTAGCAAGTTGGGACTTACGGGAGCAAATAAAGGTGTTATTTTTTATTTCTTATTTGGATCCTTCAAGAATGCACCACTTGCACAAAGTTGAATACAAGGTGGGGGGCGTTATCACCTATCAGCCTTAAAAATCCATAATATAATTTTGAAAAAATGATTTTGATGGGAGTTTTCCCTTTTCCTTTAAGATTTTAACTTTTAAGTGTATGATATTTTGATAACATAGAATATAGCATGGTTTTGAAACCCGAACCGTTCATTGAACCGTAAAATAGAAAGGTTCAAGGTTTTTGAGGTCGAACTGAGATTGAACCGAGGTCGAACCGTGATGATATCATAATTAATTTAATAATTATTTAAAATATAAATAATTATATTAAATTAGTACAAATATTAAAAAAAATAACTAAATTAGTGCAATTAAATATAGAGATCTATTATTCCTTTATAGAAACAAAGAGATCTATCTTTCAAATGTATTTTCTATATCATAACTTTAAGAAATATTAAATCCTAGTATTTTTTACGTTGGTTAGTTAAATTTGTGATAATATCTAATAATATAATAATTAGAATAATATATATATATATATATATAATGGTATTTGTGTAATTGTGTTGCATGTCCGCAACGTGGCACTTATAAAATTACAAATGCATTAAATTTTTTTTTTTTTTAAGTGACGAACGGATGATATTTGTATTGCATTGCATGTCTAAAACATCCTACTAAGAATATAAGAATCAACCACCGCACATCTTTAGTGTAATGGTCACTTCACAAGTATAAGTGTTTGTGGGGTGTAGGAGGTAAGGGCCGGGGTTCAAGTCTCCAGGAGGAAGGTTCACACACATATACACTTAGATTAGATTAGTGTAGAATTCTATCTTGTATAAAAATAAATAAAAATAAAAATAAATAAAAAAAGAAAAAAAGAAAAAAGAAGGAGAATATAAGAATCAACTATTTTCTTTAAAACAAAAGAAAAACATAAAATTTAAAAAACTTCAAGCACTAGCCAAGCAAAACGTGGCAACTCCAATAAATTCTCCCACCTACCCCACCTTGACCACTTCTCTTTCTTTACTTTTTGCCGTTGAAGCAATACTTCATTATTCAATCTTTCTCCTTTCTGTTCTTTTGTTCTATGTTGGGCTCTCTGTCTCTCTCTGCAGCAGATTTGAAGGTTGTGAATCAGTGAAGCTTAAGCACCTCCAAAAATTATCAGATCTCCTTCTGATCTTTGTCCTTCTTCGGGTTCTTTCATTTCTTTTTCATTTCTTCTAGATCTGATCATAACTTCATACCAATATACCCAAAATTCACCGGAAAAGCTGAAACAAAATGAAACCATTCGACCACAGTTCGCACGGCTCTCTACTTTTTTCCCATAAAACGGTTCTTGAACCTAAAAAAATTGCAAAACTGAGAGATTCGCGGTTTTTTTGGTCAGACCATACAGTTCGGTCCGGGTTTTAAAACCATGGAATATAGAGACAATTAATACGTCTGTTTGATTAGACATTTTGGGAGCTAAAAGTGCGTTTTTAAAACTCAAAACTCTATTTCATAACAACTCTTCATAACTTTTTACAAACGGTCATTTTAAACTCAAAACACAATTTTGCACATTCAATAATTGCACATAAATCACAATATCATGCAAGTCGATTTTGCCTAAAAGCTAATCTTACAATGTTTTTTTTTTAAATCGATTTTCTTATGTAATAATTGAAATATAAGATAAAGACAATCTCACCGCACAAAATGTTGCCGACTTTTATACTCTAGACAAAGGTTTGTGTTACATTTTTTTTTATCTTTTTTCATAAGCCAAAGGCTTATGTTACTTTCATTTCAGAAAACGATAAGCAAACAAAAGTTCAAAAATAAAGTTTGAGTTCAAACTTCAACCAATATTTCAAGCCTACCGAATAGGAGACCCACGATCAAGTAGGGTCAGCCTAAATCAAACCTATTTCCTTTCTCCTTTTTTCAAAACTTCAAATTAAGAGGAATGCCAAAATGACAACTATTTACGAATTGTTAAGGTGTTACCTTTTTATTTATTTTTTTAATTAAATTGAGATAAAAAGAAGGAACAAATCTTTTTAAGTCTCATTTTTATAGATTCAACTATATTTTTACACAATAAACACTTTAAATAAAATTAGCCTCTTTACACCCGCATAATAAATTGGACGTACAATTTTTTTTTTTAACTTTACTTTTTTTTAAATACTATTATACTTTAACACAAATATAAAAGAATCATTTCTATCTTTAGCTCAATATATATATATATATATATATATATATTTTGGGAGAAACAAATACACATGCAAACTTCACTAAAAAATCATAGTAATTATTAAGAAAATGTGGAGCAAATTATATTACTCACAACCATGGTTATAAGCACATGAACACCAACCATATCACTTAATGTAATAAATGTTGTTAGTTGTAATCTTAATAATAATGAATGTAACAAAGTGTGGGGGCCTAAGGACCGAGGAAGGGATCATTGAGCTATTAATATGATTATTGATGCATCATAAGCCCGAAGAGGGAATCCACCTGAGGAGATGAGGACAAGAGACAAAAGACTTTTGGGAGCTCCGATGGGGAAGGACGGGGTGTGGTAAGAGAATCATGGGGGGTAGAGGAAGTTTCCAGTGAGAAGTAGCTTACTGCTTTCGCATTAAATGGTTGAGTATCATTAGCCTCCTCGGGCAAACCTATAATAAGCCATTTATCTACTCAATCTGTGATCCTTAGTCTTTTTTCCCTGTTTTTGTCTTCAGGCTAACCCCTCATTTTTGTTTAATCTCCTTAGTCTTTTTTCCCTGTTTTTGTCTTCAGGCTAACCCCTCCTTTTTGTTTAATCCACTCTCGTACAAATATATATTGATTTGGGCCTAATTGAATTGTTCCAACCTTACTATTCTAAGGGGGCTTAGGTTGTTTGATCTTTGAGTCCTTACAATTGGCGCTATCTGTGGGAACATCCAGGTGTTGTGGGTTTGACCTGAGTAATCATGGCTAACGTAGGGCAAGATAGGGAGGAATCCATAGGTTTACAAAGGGAAAACCAATTTGTCAACTTGGAGCAAAGGAGAGATAGGCAACGTATACTAAGTGTTATGGTGGAGTCTTACCACACAGAACATACAGAAAGGAGTCCTTCAAGGACAAGGAGTCATGTTTCCCATGACCAAGAGACACAGAAATTACAACTAGAGATAGATGCACAGGAAACTACGACGTAAGGAGCATAATAAAAGGAGTCCATCACCCCCATCAAGTGATGGATCAGGAGGAAGTAGGGATCACTCATACCGCCATAAGTCTAGAACCCCATCTAGCGAATCCTTTTCAGCGTCTTCGCGCCAGGACAAATTGGAAAAGGACAAGTACAAGCACAAGAAAGGGTGATCTCACCACGACATGAGGAATGATGTGATGAGCAAAGCACTTCTACATATATCCAAGTCACCCTTTGTTAGGAGAATCAACAAGGCTAGGCTTCCTTATCGGTTTTCGCAGCCTACCTTTACTATATACAATGGAAGGTCCGACCATGTGGAGTATGTTAGCCACTTCAATTAGAAGATGGCAGTTCATTCTAGTAATGAGACCCTCATGTGCAAAGTTTCCCCTTTTAGCCTTGGGCCTGTGGCTATGCGATGGTTTGATGCTCTGGAGGAGGGGTCAATAAAGTCCTTTAAGGAGTTCACAAGAGCATTCGAAACGAGGTTTGTAACATGTAGTAGAGTCCTTAAGCCCTTGGATTCTCTTTTGTCCATGGCCATGAGGGAGGGTGAGACTCTCAGGACCCATTTAGATAGATACTAGGAAACATACAACGAAATAAATGGAGATTTTGAGGATGTTGCAATTAGAACATTTAAAATGGGGCTTCCAACAAACCATGAGTTGCGGAAGTCGTTGACAATGAAGCCTGCCCTTAGTATTCGCATTGGTAAGTATAAGAGGGTAGAGGAAGATTAGACCCAAGGGAAGGGCAAGGCTAAGGTCTTCCCAGAGAAAAGGGATCCTCGGGGAGGTGGATATCAGAATAATCGTCCCAAGAGAGACTTCCCTAACCAAACATCATCTTCGGGGGCTCAAGTAGTTAATTCTTTATTCAAAAAGCCAGTTTATCAGATATTGGAGAAGATAAAAAATAAGCCATACTTTAAGTGGCCTAATAAGATGGGTAGGGACCCGTCCAGGAGGAACCAGAGCCTTTATTGCCATTATCATCAAGACAAAGGGCATACAACATATGACTGCAGGACTTTGCGAGATCACTTGAACCAGCTGGTGAGGGCAAGGAAGCTAAACCAGTTCTTACATCAGCCAACAGGTCAGTTCTGGCATTCTAGAGCCGGGTATCAGAGGGATGGAGTTCCTCAGCCAACATTAGGTACAATTAATGTGATTTTCTCTAAGCCCTAGGCTGACACTGGGACCTATTCGAGGGTCATGTCTGTGGCTGTAGGCCCTGATTCGGGAGATAGGGATCGAACACTCAAAAAGGCCAAGGTGGTGGCCATACCCATTTTGGGTTTTTCAGATGACAATAAGGAGGGAACATTCCAGCCACACGATGATGTCTTGGTAGTAACCATTAGGATTGGCGGTTATGATGTAAAAAGGGTCTTGGTAAACCAGGGAAGTGGAGTGGAGATCATATACCCTGACCTATATAAAGAGTTGAATTTAAAGCCCGAGAACCTAGAAAGGTATGACATGCCGTTGATAGGCCTTGATGAGAGGATAGTAATCCCCCGCGGGATGATAAGGTTACCTGTACAAGCTGGGGATGAGGAAGTGCAAGTCAGTTTCATTGTTGTAGAGGCTTATTCCTTTTACACAGCTATCTTGACCAAACCATGGCTTTATGCTATGAGAGTAATCTCATCAACCTTACACTTGAAAGTTAAGTACCCCACACGCTTCATTGTTGTAGAGGCTTATTCCCCTCACATAGCTATCTTGACCAGACCATGGCTTTATGCTATGAGAGCAATCTCGTCAACCTTACACTTGAAAGTTAAGTACCCCACACAAGGGAGAGTTGGGGAATTAGTAGGAAGTCAAGTAATGGCTAGGCAATTTCTGATAGCAGCCATTACACGGCAACCCATAGGTCAAGCCGTGGCGGAAGAGGAGCGAATCCCATAGCAATCAAAGGGTCCCGAAGTAGGACTTGGTACTAAGTCTCAAAGGGTGTTGTCCGAGGAGTTGGAAAAGATTATGATTGGACAAGTTGAAGAAAAGTTCTTTCAGGTGGGGTCTCAGTTGTCGTCCTTGGAGAAGGCAGCCTTGGTGAAGTTCTTGGAAGACAACATGGATGTGCTTACCTAGAGTACCTATGACGTACCCGGGATTGACCCCAAGTTTATATGTCATCAGCTGAACGTGAATCCAAAGGCGACCCCACGAAGGCAGCCACCTCGACGTTCGTCAAAAAAGCATGTTGAGGTAGTAAGGGCAGAAGTAAACAAACTTAAGCAAGCAGGGGCAATCAAAGAGGTCTTTTACCCCAAGTGGTTGGCTAATACCATGGTAATAAAGATGAAAAATGGGAAGTGGTGTGTGTGCATGGACTTCATAGATTTGAATAAAGTTTGCCCGAAGAATCCTTTCCTCGTTCCTTGGATTGATCAATTGGTGGATGCAACAGTTGGGCATCCTCGGATGAGTTTCTTGGATGCCTTTCAAGGGTATCATCAAATACCTTTAGCATTATCTGATCAGAAGAAAACTGCTTTTCGGTCTCTCACTAGGAATTACCACTATCGTGTGATGCCCTTTGGCCTTAGGAATGCAAGGTCCACATATCAAAGAATGGTGACACGGATGTTTGAGTCACAAATTGGAAGGAACGTGGAAGTGTACATCGATGATATGGTGATAAAGAGTAGGTAGGTTGAAGAGCATTTAGTAGACTTGGGGGAGGTGTTCTCGGTGTCGAGGGAACATAAGCTACGTTTGAATGCATCTAAGTGTTCTTTTGGGGTCAGCTTAGGAAAGTTCCTAGGCTACATGATAACACACCGAGGAATTGAGGTCAATCCTGATCAGATTAAGACCATTAATAGCTTGCATTCTCCTTAGAACCCCAAGAAAGTGCAAAAGCTAACGTGGATGGCAACAACTTTGAATAGGTTTATCTCTTGATCAACAGATAAGTGTCTTCCATTTTTCTAGCTCCTCCATAAATGGAAGGACTTTCAATGGACCGAGGAATGTGTGGTGGCCTTTGAGAAACTTAAGCAGTATTTGTCAAGCCTCCCAATCCTTTCTAGGCCTGAGAAAGAGGAAGTGTTGTATGTGTATTTGTCAGTCACAAATTATGCTGTTAGTCTAGTCCTAGTTAGAAATGAGAATAAGACCCAAAGACCTGTTTACTATGTCAGCAAGTCCTTGCAAGAGGCTGAGACATGTTACTTACCCCTGGAAAAGGCAATATTGGCCATTGTGCATGCCACCAAGAAGCTTCCTCATTATTTTCAGGCACATACTATGGTGATGCTCACCCAGCTTTCCTTGCAAGCCCTCTTACGAAAATCTGACTACACAAGCAGAATTGCTAAGTAGGGAACTATGCTAAGTGTTTATGATGTCAGGTATATGCCTCACATTGCCATAAAAGGGCAAGTCCTAGCAAACTTTGTGGCGGAGTTTACTGAGGGTGCGGCAAGTGGGGGAGAAGAAACAATGGGTGTTATGACCACCTCAGCCTGCGTTATTCTCCCTTGGGAAGTTTACACTGATGGTGAAGCTAATCGAAAAGGAGCAGGGGTCGGGATTGTGTTAGTAACCTCTGAGAAGCTAGTAATGGAAAAATCACTAAGGCTGGGTTTTCTCGCTACCAACAACGAGGCTGAGTATGAAGTTTTGCTAGCTGGAATGGCAATGGTTAGTCAATTAAGAGGGGAAGTGGTAGAGTTATATTCTGACTCTCGGTTGGTGGTAGGCCAAGTCAATGGGGAGTTTGAGGCCCGGGATGAAAGAATGTAGGGGTATCTTGCTAAAGTAAAACAAGCTCGGGTCCATTTCAGGAGCTTTACTTTAAAGCAAATCCCAAGAGGACAGAACTCTCATGCAAAATCTTTAGCTATGCTGGCAACTTCTCTAGGGTCAAATCTACCTCAAATTGTTATTGTTGAAGACATGGCTAGTTCTAGTCTTACGAAGAAGCCCTTTGTCGAGGTACATAGCATTCAAGTTAGGCCAAGCTGAATGGACCCTTAGTAACTTTTTTGAAGCAAGGTTTGTTGCCTGAAGACAAGGGGGAGGCAGAAAAGGTGAGAAGGAAGGCTCCCTGTTATTGGCTATCTGAAGAACAAAAGTTGTACAAGCGTTTTTATACAGGGCCATACTTGTTGTGTGTGCATCCTAAGCAGTAGAGCTTTTGTTAGAAAATTACATAAGGGGATATGTGGTAGTCATACAGGAGGGAGATCTTTGGCCCATAGAGCCCTCACCTAAGGATATTGGTGGCCAAACATGCAAAAAGCTTCTGAGGATTATGTGAGGAAGTATGACTAGTGTTAGAGATATGCTCCAAATATTCATCAACCAAGGGGAGTCCTAAATCCACTTTCCAGACCTTGGCCATTTTCTCAGTGGGGTTTGGATATAGTAGGACCATTTTCCCGAGCTATAGGGAACCGAAGGTGGCTCATCGTCAGGACGGACTATTTTACCAAGTGGGTAGAAGCTGAGCCACTTGCTAACATCAAGGACGTGGATGCTAAGAGGTTTATCTGGAGGAATGTCATCACCAGGTTTGGAGTCCCACAAACACTGATCTCGAATAATGGTCTTCAGTTTGATAGTAAAGTCTTCCAAAGATATTGTGTGGAGTTGGGGATCAGGAACATGTATTCTACACCAGCTTATCCTCAAGGGAATGGGCAGGCCGAGGCAACTAATAAGGTCATAGTGTCTGGGTTAAAAAAAAAGGTTAGATGATGCAAAGGGGAAATGGGTGGATGAATTGCCCCATGTGCTGTGGACGTATTGTACTACACCCCGAAGATCAACTGGAGAGACTCATTTTTCAATGACCTATGGGCAAAACCAGTAATCCCTCTTGAGTCAGGGTTCTCGACCCTAAGAACTTATCAATTCAGTGTTGAGGAAAATAACCATTTGCTCTTGGACAGCTTGAATGTGGTTGAGGAAAGAAGAGAGTTGGCTGTAGTAAAAATGGCACATTACCAGTAGAGACTTAAGCAAGGGTATGACAAGGGAGTGAAATTAAGGCCACTAGCTCTAAGAGATTTAGTTTTGAGAAAGGTGGTAGGGACAGCGAAGAACCCAGCTTAGGGAAAATTGTGTCCGAACTGGGAAGGACCATACAGGATAACATCGGTGGTTGGTATTGGGGTTTATTACTTAGAAGACTTAGATGAAAATGCAATTCCACATCCTTAGAATGTAAATAATTTGCGATGTTATTATTATTAATGATATGGACTTCTTTATTATTCATGTATGGTTTATTTACGCTTTACTGTGGATCCAATGGGTCGTGTAATCATTTTGTGAGGAAATTGTCTAAGTGTTAAACATCGGCCTTTTTTTACTCCACAAGCCTTAAGTAAATTAACCTTTGTATGGAAATTTCAGGTCACAAGCTTTGGGTAAATTAACCTTTGTATGGAAATTGTCTAATTGTTAAACAGAACTTCAGTCTTGTTTGACTCCTTGGGTCACAAGTCTTGGGTAAATTAACATTTGTGCAAAACATTTTTAAGTATTTACCAAGATATGGGTTTGGTTTGACTCCTCGGGTCACAAACTGTGGACAAGTTGGCTTTCGCATGAAATTGTCTTAGTATAGAGTAAAGTTATGAAGCTTGCTTGCTTCCTCGAGTTACAAGTACAATGCAGATTGGTTTTTTTTTTTTTTTTTTTTTTTTTGGAATTCCAAAACCAACTTGAGGTAAGTGTTGCTTGAAATTTTTTATTAAGTGCTAAGACATTTTTTAAGAGTTAGTTTAGTAGGTTTCTTAAAATTCATGTCAAATTAAATAATGAAGTAAGGGGAGTTGACTCAATTAGTCAAAGGTTAGTATGTTGCAGATGTTCTAAGGTAAAGAAAATAGCCAGAGATACAATTAGACAAGTAAAATTTAGATAAATGAAAAGTAATAAAATGAAGATTAACTATTTTCATTGAAGTTTGAGAGTTGGATTACAATAGAAGGAAAGGGGGGCACCAATTAGACCTAAGCCCAATAACAAAATTAAGTAGTTGCTTCTAAATCTTGAGCCAAATTATGTTGATGCTTCTTTCTCTTTCCCTCCTTTCTTTTCTTGCTCCTTCTCTTTCTTCTTCCTCTTCAACTGAGCCACTTCAGCTACTTCTTCAATCTCCACATCCACCACATTTACTAGGGCTGGCTGTTCTGGCCCTTTTTTGTAGATGGTGTGGTAGATGGAGTAATGGCAGGCTGGGTCGAGGAAGAGGTGGGGGCAGAGCTAGGGTCTGCTAAAGGCTGGGGGCCAAGCGTAGGGCTGGAGGGTAATACACCCTATCAGGGGCCCTAAGTTCTAACTTAGTGCTAACCTCAGCTATGGTGAGAGCTTAACCCCACACCTTTAGGTAAAAAGCCCGAGCGACGTCCCTGAGTTGGGCAATTAGACTTTGGGCAGTCTTAGTCATGCCTACGTCATAGGCCGCCTACTCGGCCTTAGCTTTCTCAACATCCTTAGCCTCCAACTACTTTTGCAGCTGTTTAAGCTCCACCATGTTTAAGGCTAGCTTGTTTTCAGCCTTTTTCTGAGCCTCTAGGGTCTCTACAGCTTGTTTTTAAAAACTGTTCAGGGCAGCTTTAACGTTTTTTCGAGTCTTCTCTATCTCGGCCAGTTAGGCGAGAGTCTCCTTCAGCTTCTCATCAGCCTCGGCGTGGGCCTTCTCAGCTGCGTCCAGCTTGCCTTCAGCTTTCTGAGCCTTGTCCAGAGCACGGTCTACCTATTCCTCAACCATGAAGGCTGCTTGTACAGACTGCAAGATTGATACAAGTTAGTGTTCATATATGTGTTGTTTTAATTCACGAGAAATGGGAAGTAATTATGGACCTTTGCAAGGTCCAGTTTCAGAAACAAGAAAACATCATGTTTCCTAAAGGACCTAAGCTCCTGCATGTCCTCCGGTAGGCACAGAACTTTCGCCAGGCACTTGGCCACAAGACTCGACCTGCATTTTTGGGGGTCTCTTAAGTTAGCATCATCCATAACGGGGCCTCCCGAGCTTAGCATGAAGGAGGGTCTCCAGGCGAAGGGTTTTGGTGGTTGTTCCCCCTCAGAGTTTTCAGAGGTTCCTAGAGGAGGTACCCTTTTTCTGTTGAGCCCTGGTTGTTCGGGTCTCTTTAGTTGGGGGCTGCTGAGAAGTTCGGGTAATTTCTCCCTCCTCAATACCTTCAGGGCCCTTACCTCCTTGGCCCCTTTTCCTCTTCTTTTCTACAGCATCACCAAAGACAGACATGTAAGAGCAGGAGTTGGTGGTCGAGGCAGCACTAGAATAGCTGGGGAAGCACCCTCAGCATGGGTTGTAAGAAGCGTTAGAAGGTTTGGAGTCTTTTCTTCAAACACCATTCCTTCGAGAAAATTGGCTTCTTCTTGGCTGGTGCTAACTTGGGCAGGAGGTAACTAGTGGTGCGAGGTGCTAGGAAGGTCTTCGGGGTCTTTTTGTTGGTAACAAAGTCTTTGTCTGTTACTTCTTGGACAGGCTTAGAAGTGGGCTTCTTAGTTTGTTCATCCGAGGATAGAGAAGGCTCCTGGGAGTAAAGAAGTCTGGCTGCGAGTGGGGCTGGAAGTTGAGTGTCTTGTGTTCAAGTTGGAGGAGGTTCACTTAGCAGAAAGTCTGTGATCGCTACGTCAATCAAAGCTAACCGTGGGTCTTTAGCGCTAATGACGTTCTTTGGAAGCGCTTGGAGAGTGGTTCGAATCCAAGGATGACGTGTACAGCCTAAAGTTGACCGTCTTTGTGCAGAAAAATTTCTGACCTAAGGATCCAATTTAAGTCAATAAAGTTCACGAGGTGCTTGGACAGGGTGGTGTGGTGTTCGTCTGCCAATGAAGAAACAACATGAGTTATAAGCTAGAGAAATACCTTGTAAAAAAATTTTAATTAAAGGAAAATCCTAGGCATATCTATTATTCGTGGGAACCATACATGGTTCCCCTTCTTGGGTGAGACAGTGTAATTCGTTATACCAGTCTCCCAAGACAATAAGGAAGTCCTCGTCCATACCTTTATTTGACTCAGGCATACAGGATATTTACCTAACAAATGGGACCCTACATTTGATGTAGTATTTAGTCTCCTTCCCCTTTTGGTAGTTGTACACCCAATTCACATCATGCCATGTGAGATTGGTCCCTATTTTTCGGTTTATCATATCTACACTCTTGAGGACCCTTAAAACATTTGGGGAGCATTGGATGGGGGTCAACCTATAATTCATCAGGAAGTCTCTAGTGACCCTTCCTATGGGGATTTCCATCCTGCCTTCTATGAAAGCGATCATCGAAATAACTACAGAGCCAGGAGGTCTGTTTATGACCAGCCATTCACCCAGTTCACAGTGTCGGAGTTTAACACCGTTAGGGATCCTATACTGAACCCTGAAGGCGGCCATGCCTTCGGGGGTATCTACTAGCCTAGCGAATCTACCCATGAAATTTTATGGTATAGGAAACAAAAAATCTATGTAAAATAATATGAATCTGAACACACCTATGTGTAGTAGAAGAATTTCTCCTCGCGTAGCTACTTCAACTAAAATTTCCAAATGAGTAAATGAAATAAGGCCAGCCTCAGCCTCTCCTTATATAAGGGTGAAAAATGAGTGGTAATTTTCGCTCACATAAATGGGGATAAACAATGACCGTAGGATCGTCATTGTACCATAGAACGTGGGGGGACAAGCAGCCGCCTGGCACTATAAATGTGAGATCATGGATACTGAAACGTCAGGAACGTCACCACGTGGGAACGCATATGGCACGTATCAGGCTAGGTTGTATAACTAAAACCTTGCTTTTTATCTCAAAATTAATAGCAAAGTTTTAAGGGGCTGAGGAAGGGATCATTGAGCTGTTAATATGATTATTGAGGCATCATAAATCTGAAAAGAGAATCTACCCGAGGAGAGGAGGAAAAGAGATAAAAGACTTTTGGGAGCTCCGATGGGGAAGGACGGGGCGTGGAAAGAGAATCATGGGGGGTAGGGGAAGTTTCCAGTGAGAAGTAGCTTACTGCGTCCGCATTAAATGGTTGGCAACAGTTTTATCAACTGTATTAATGAAGAAGTGACCTGAACAGTAGATTTCATAACTAAACAGCTCATTCTATCACCTTCATCAAAAGCTTAAGGGGATAGGTGTCAAGATGAGAATTTGGGTAGGTGGAGATAAGGGGTCAAGATTTAAAGTGCTAAGAAGTATAAAAGGGAAGGGAGCTTCCAGATAAAAGGGAGAGAAGCATTAGAACAAAAACATTGAGAGAAAAGCATGAACAGTGTATTATTCTAAGTATCATTAGCCTCCTCAGGCGAACCTGTAATAAGCCATTTATCTACTCAATCTGTGATCCTTAGTCTTTTTTCCCTATTTTTGTCTTCGGGTTAACCCCTCCTTTTTGTTTAATCCACTCTCTTACAAATATATATTAATTTGGACCTAGTTGAACTGTTCCAACCTCACTATTCTAAGGGGACTTTGGCTGTTTGATCTTTGAGTCCTTACACAAAGCTTTCCAAGCCATGATATAGTGTATACCTAACGAATTGTGATTTGAAGAGTATACGATGAAACATAAAATGGTATAGATAATTTATATTTTGGGTAAATTACATAGTTAGTCCTTATCCTTTACATCATATTTCAATTTAGTCCATAACCTTTCAATTGTGTCAATTTGGTCCCTAACATTTCAATGTTGTGTTAATTTGGTTATTGCCATTATATTTTAGATGGAAAAATATGACATGTCAAATGATATAATAAAAAATAATTTTTCATGCCACATAAGATTTAAATAAATAAAAATTCAAATGTTGTGTTCCCACAAGAACATTCTATCTTCTCCCTCATCCTCACTTGCTTTTTAGATTACATCTCCCTCTCTTCTCCCTCATCCTCACTCACTGTCTTTGCAGAATATTGCATTACATAATAAACATATGGACTAGTAATCAACACCTATGAGATAATAAACTAAAACATTTTGCTCTAGAAACAAAACAAAACAAAATTTTGTTTTAGATTCTATCCAAATCCTGTTGTTAAATGGGTTCTCTTGGTTCTCCAAATCCTTCATTGTACCCACTTCCACTTCTGATAAATTAGCAAACGACTTTGATTTCCCAGTAAAGTGATTCGATAATCCCCTCCTGTGTACCAAACCCAAATCACAACTTGTTCAAAAATCATCACTTTTTCATAAAGAAAAAGCAAAACTTTCACAGGATAGAAATGAAATAATTGCTTGATGGGAAGAGTCTTCTAAAGAAGACACAGAACCAAGTCCTTGAAATTGCACTGAACCTCTGTTGACAAAACGTCATCATTTTCTTCTTCTTTGCTGTCATCAGAGCTTTGATTAAAGATGAACCCTCAAACGATTCCTCATCTTCTTCCTCCGGAGCCTTCACGAGTACACAAATCCCAAACCCTGCTCAAAGTCATTTATCTCATCCACATAATTTATAGCAGCTGATGAAACGACACCGTACTTTGTTGGTGGCAAAGATGACACCTCGATGCTAAACGTGGGACCACCTAGTAGAACTAGAATCTCCATCGACCACACAAACAAACAGTCTAATCAAGATTGTTTTTTGATTTTACAAATTTACTCTCACCCTTGTCCTCTACGTCTTCTTCCCCTTTTAGGTTTCCAAATTATTGGGTTGCTTCTCATCATTTACAAGAAAGACAGAGTAGGATGCGTAGGATAAGGAAGTAGTGGGTGTAGGTTAATATGAGAGAGAGGTGCAATTTGGGAGAGAGGGATTTTAAGGGGGCGTTTGGATTGGAAGTATCTCAAAACTCAAAACTTATAACTCAAAACACATAACTCAAAAACTTAACTCATTTCTCAAAACTCTATCTCACTCAAAACTCAAAACTGAAAAAAATTGTTTGGCTCCAATATCTCAAAACCGTGCCCCACATCTCAGTTCTCAATTTTTTCACTTTTTGGTGGAGCCCACAGCCTGCACAAATCAGAAGGTTGGTTTTCTCTCGCGCGTATCCTCTTCTCTCTCCTTTCACCCAATACTGTTTTGTCTTTCTATCCCACAGACACGCACACGCCGAACCTAACAGAAAGGTCTGAGCTTTTTTTCTTTTCTTTTTCCTTCTCTATACTTCTGCCTCCATATCCTGAAGACCCATCACCTGCAAATAGCCAACTGGTGAGTTCCTTTTCTTTCTCAGTTTTCTCTCTGTCCCAAAAGAACCCCTAAATCCCCAAATTTTGGTTGAAACCCATCTCCATCGAACCCCTTTCTCCGTGTCTTCTAGCCCAATCATACCCATCAAACACAAATTTTTTACAAAACCCATCAGACACAAATTTCATTATTTTACAAAACCCATCAATGTTTAGAGAAATTGAAAAAAACAATGAAACACAAACAAAATCAAAACAGAGCACCTAAACAAAAACTCTGAAATACAAACATTGAAATTTAGAGAAACACAAAACAGAGCAAGGTGGGTTTACGGAGGGAGACAGAGCAATTGCGTTCAAATGGTGTGTTGCAACGGACAGATGTAAGTTCTTCAAACCCACTTCAGTTCAGACCCAGGTGCAGGAACTTCAAACCCACTTCGTGCTTTTTTTTTTTTTTCTTTTGGAGAACCCACTTCGTGCTTGGATTTGATGGAGTAATGAAATGTGAGAGGGAAATGAGAAAGGGGGGAAAATTTTGGCTGAAATATTTTCCGGAACTGAGAAAGAAAAGTTTTTGCTGAATTTTGCAACGGTAATATAATAAACTGGTTTGAGACTCTGAGCTGACATGACAATACAGAAGGCTGTGGGCTCCACGAGGTCAAGAATATTACATATTTGCCACTGAGTTATGTAACTCAGAAACTGAAAACACCAATTTGGTGTTTTCAGTTTTCAGCACTGTATCATCACTCAAACTCAGTTTGAGTGATGAAAACAAAGATAGAAAATCAAGCCAAACATCAGATTTTTAGTGGGTCCCACACGAATTCTCAGTTTGAGTGATGATAACTCACTTTGAGTGATGAGAATTGCCTAATCCAAACAAGCCCTAAAATTTTCTTCAAACTTGAACTCTCGTGGGAACAGTGGAACACACAATTTGGGTTTATTTGTTTATTTTTAAGTCTGATGGCATAGCTGGCAGTTGATGTGGCATGAGAATTTATTTTTTGTTATTTTGTTTGACACATCAAATTTTTTCATCCAATGGATAACGACAAAGACCAAATTAACAATACATTAAAAGGTTAAGGACCAAATTGACACAATTAAAATATTAGGAATCAAATTGACATTTAATGTAAAATATAGGGATCAACTTTATAATTTACCCTTATATTTAATGAGTCCGGTTAATGTGTGCCCTTAGGGCACACATTAAACCTTCCACTTTTGGAAATTTTTTCTCGAAAATTGAAAAAGCTGTCAATACTTTTTCAATTCCCAAAAAATTTTTTTCCAAAAATGAAAATTAATGTGTGCCCTTAGGGCACACATTAGTAAAATCCATATTTAATTAACTCTTACAATACAGTATTGTACTGTACCCAAAAAAAAATTCAAGAATCAATGCACATGTTTCACAAAATATAATAAATCATATTTTGCACCTTTTTTTTCCACTTTAACTGCACATTTTGAACACGTGGCGTGGCATGGTTACAGTATAGCTCTTCACATCTCAAAAAAGACGATTTCTTTATTTCAAAATTCTGGTCAATGAGGCGATCCCTTTGGAACTCAACGGCTAGTTCATCTTGGGTCCGCATAAGCCGTAACTTCATTTATCATATTCTGCTGAACAGTGTGCCTTTTTTTTTTGGCCCATAAATCCGTGCACAATGCAAGCAGAAAAGCAAAAATCATGGAAAATCTACATTCATGCCAAGGCCAAAAGCTTTCATTTCAAGCTCAAAGCAACAAGTATCATACCCACTTGGGAGTTCCATCACTGCTCCATTTTACTAAAGCTTGGCAAATGTATTCTTAGACTGAAGTCCGAATATGGAACACCCATTAATCCCAAGCAACCACAATGCAAAACTTTGAGGTCCAAGTTTATTGGATTTCTTAAAAAGTTTCGGTTTCGAAGGAGCAAGAACCGAGCCATTGGCTTTAAGCACAAATCAGATCTCCCGCACCCAGAAGCTAGATTTCGAAAATATCATCTGGGATGGCTTGCTTATAAGGTATAAATATGATTTTACTCTTTGATTGGTCATGTTACTCGTGTATAGTATATTTTTCGCTTCCAGTTACTACTGTCTCTTTTTAAACTCTATGAACTGAAAAGGCATCTTGCATATTGGATATATGCACATTTTTCTTAGTGTGTGAATCTCACACGCCTTTGAGCTCCCACATTGTGAGAGGGGTAATACATATATTTGTTATTTTGCTGGATAAGATAATTATTGCTTTGAACTTACTAGAGTGATTTTGTGTATATATTTGTAGGAACTAATCTGTATGGGCTCTTTGGTGGTTGGGATTTTTGCATTTCTGTCTCAAACAATATGCAACAAAGATTGGTGGGGAATTACCATTCATGGTTGTGTTATCATGTTATACTTTGTTTTGTTATTCAAGAAATATATGACAGGAAAAATCAGTAATTTCTGCATACTTCTAATGGGTACATCAGTGGTTTGTTCACTAGCGTTTGATTTAGACAAATATTTGAAACTTGGTTATATTCAGATGCCATGGAACTATGTTGTTTCCTCCAGCTTGCCAGGTAAAAACATTGTTGTGGTTGTTTTTGTTTGTTTGTTTGGTTTTTCAAATGTCAACATGAATGATAATAGGGTTCTTAAGAAAATAAATTGCCATTTTCAGGTATGTTTCAAGGTTTTATCAAACTGTGGGGGTCCAGGTGAGGCTTTTTATTGGATTGCTAAACGTCTTAACTATTTAACTAAACCAAGATTTGGGATATGAAACACATTGTAACAATTATTTGTACCTTCTTATTCCATCTATTCGACTGTTCAAATTGTTGAAAACAATAGGATTGATTGCAATTGTGTTATAAGATCTTTTGTGCTGGTCGTCAATTTTTTCCTCCAAGAGAGATTTTGACAAAGATGCTATGAGATGGTACAGATTTTCATATATGTTTGGGCGCCTCTTTCCCGGTTGGTATATCAGTTTGTACACTTGAAACTCGAAAGAGGTGGGCGGGATTTTACTTTGATGGAACGAGGAACTTTTTGTTGGATTGGCTTAGCTTGGAAGGATATGCTTGTGTTAACTTTTTGTTTTTGTTTTCTTTTCTTTTGTTTTTGTTTTTTTTTTTGGGGGGCTAAGGATGTATAATAAAATCCAATATGCATGTTGCTTTTTTTAAAGAAGAAGATGAAGAAAAAGCTGAAGGGTTCATTTAACTTTTGAGTAACAAAGATGAAATTAGTGGTGAAGCAACTCTTTTGTATAATACTTAGCCTCCGTTTGGATTGCATTGAAAAGGAATTTTAGTGCATGTCCGGTGTTTTTATGTAGGTCCCGTGCATTCTTCACAGGACTCGCAGCACAGAAAAGCACGTCTTTTATTTTAAAACTGGGTCCCACAGTATTATTCACACATTTAAAAATTATTTTGCTACAGTGTTTTCAGTTTTTAGTTTTCAGCAATAAGTAGTATCCAAACAAACCCTTAGTGTTAAAGTAAAAAGCAAAAAAATAAAATGAGAGACTAAGAGAGAGAGAGAGAGAGAGAAAGAATTTATGTAATTTGGCTTATTGATTTATGTCCATAGTAAAAAGTCTTACTATGGAGCTTTAACTATAGTGCCTATTTAGAGTTAGAACTCTAGTGCACATTTGGCATTTTTGTAGGACATAGTAGGAGTGGCAATTCGTGTTCGCATGTCGGTCGGGTTTGTATCGTGTTAACTCATGAGTATTCAACAATATAGGTGTTGGAGTACTTTTCTTTACACCTAATATTATTTAAATAACACCTATTTATTTCTTTTCAAAATATCACAAACAAATTATTGGGCATGCCTAAATATTTTCTGACTATCACTATACTAGCCCACAACCTTTCTTCTTTCTATCACAAACTAGGCTACAAATGCAGAACGCCATGGGACCTAATATTTTCTCGTAAAAGCCCGAATTATTTGGTAAGTGAGATAAAAATCTAATCTTTTCTAAGGCCCAAGAATTTTGTACTTAGCAAATATTCGAAAAACCCATGATTCAAATTCATGGCAATACTATTTTTCCAATGGAATTCAACCCCATGATAAAAGCCCATGATTCAAACCCATGGCAAATTATTCGTCAAAAAGCCTAGTTCCCACTGGCAATAACAAAAGTCCAATTCCCACTGGCAATATCAAAAGTCTAATTTTCATTGGCACTATTTTATCAAAGAGCCCAAGATTATTAATGCTTGAAAAAAATATCATGGTATGATCGTTGCTTAAATATCACTATGGCAAAAACCATGACAATCATCTTATGAAAGCTCATAGGGAGTTACCTTGAAAATTATGTTTTCATATTATAAACTCATGAAATACATGGTCATCATTTGCGTCACAACATCCGTAATATATACCTTCAACACTCATGGTAAATATTCAATCCCACAAGCTTATCATTTAAATTATGATGCGATTATTAACATTATTTACGATATGGAATTCGTCATAGTAAAATGTTACTTACAAAGGCATTTTGGAAACTTGTCCTATTATTTCAAATATTACAAATTGATCAAAGGCCCATTGCAAGTGTCTAAAAAAAAATAAAAAAATAAAAAAACCAAGATATGTACTAACAAAAGTCCATGAGGAATGAAAACCCATGGCCAACATCTGTTGTCCATTTTGTAGGATGTACACAAATCAGCCCAAAGGAACCATGCCATGTAAGCAAGCCCAAACCCAAACGACACCAGCAGGAGGCAGAGGATTGGGAATGGATAACCAGCCCTTGTTCATCCCTAACCAAAGAACAATTGGAGACCCCTACAAAAGAACCAAGCCTTTGAGGATGAACTAAGGGGTTGTCCCATCAGTTTTATGCCACCCTCTACCTGACGTGAACAGTGCCTAAGGGCTGTCATATTAGCTGAAGTCTCAAGGATAATGCAGCTCCATCACCTTCCCCAAGATTGCACCTCCAGTGGAAGGGGAGTTAAAACCAAATCATCCCAAACCTCAACGAATTGATGCTATAAACGTCAAAAAACGTTCAAAGACATGATTCATGTGCCAAGCCCATGAATCCTAAAGGGAAAATATTGGGAACATGTGGTTTGGAGGGCATAAAAGGATCTCCAGCGGAACCTCCTGAAGTGGACTTAGAGTTTGACACCTGGCTTGGGGTGTTGAATCTTACTTCTTGGGGAACCAAATATAAGTTTGCAACATTAGGATTCGTTCTTGATACACGCCTTAATCCTATTAATTAAGCTTAACCCTAGAAATCCTGGCATTTAATGCAAAGCACTCTAAAATCCCATCATTACCCAAAGAAGCAAGCAACCCCTAAAGTAAATCTCCTACTTCTGGCCAAAAATCCTAGGAAGATTAACCTTAATTCACGAACTCTGATTAGTCCTACGTTTTTGGATTCCCGTTTATTAATGCTTTTCAAAAGCTCCATTATAAGAACATAAACACCTGAGCCCACAGTAAGACAACTATCCCCTCTAAAACTTTGGATTCGTTTGCCACTTTTGCTAGTGGTTTAACTTTCCTTAAGCTCACCACTCATTATCCTCATCTCACACTCATCCAATCCCATATACTCATTTTCTCTCTTTCACACAATAACAGCTCAAAAAAAATGTCTCCCAACCAGCCACAAACAGCCTACTACCCATAAAAAACCTTAATATCTGTATTAAGCTTATCACATTCACTCAAAATAGCCTGCATTTCACCTCGTTCATGCTTAACAAACACACATTCACCAAAACCTTAGTTTAATACTTGCTACACTGAGCTGAGATCTCTTTCTCTCCCTTTATACCATACCAATTAATCTTCCTTTTTTCCTTCCTATGGAACCTTTAATTTTTACTTTTTATTTTACTGTTGAAGGATATTATGTATTTATAACAATCGAACTCTTCCCTCACATTGATATAATGATGGCTGAAAGTACCATAAATTCCTCTTAACTAAGACATATAAGAACCCCTGGGACTTAACATTTTTTCCTAAATTTATTAACTCATTGATTGTTGGACTTAAGTGTAACTTCACCCTTACTGCTGGAGAATTCATTTCCCTTGAGCTATCACAACAGGACCATTAACGTGTTAATTAAGTATTGTAAAAATATTTTTCACTGTGCTTTTGTTGTTGTTTTGTCAAGTGCAGCCTTGGCTTCTTGCTTAGATAGGCTTGTCATCACACCGAAAGCCCTTGGGCACCATCTCAAGAGCCCATAGTTGAGTTTTGGCTTAGCTTCCCAATATTTTATTCAGAGGCATAAATTTCCCCTCAACAATAGGTTAACACTAACTCAACATGTTTAATAAATGGGTCAAGATTCCGCAATCTTAACATGACCCATTTATTAAACAAGTCAGTCATGTCAACCTATTTACCAGATTTTATCAAAATGAAAAAAAAAATTATGAAAAACAAACAAATAAATTTTTTTAATATAAAATTCAAAACTAATGAGTAATTGCATCACAAATAATCATTCAAAACTAAAGCATATCACAATATCACAAATAATCAATCACAATATGTCAAAAAAATAAACCACAACAACTAATAAGTTTATATACCTAGAGTTTGAAGTGTATATTGGTAAAATGTCATTTAATTAAACGGGTCAATGGGTCAAACGGGTTTTATATGTTCAACACTAACTCAACTCGTATCTTAAACGGGTCAACCGTGTCAACTCGAATATGACACGAACCCGTTAAGTCTCAACCCATAACTTGTTAATTTCATGTCGTGTCGTGTTGGGTTCGCGAATCATGTTCAATTTTACCACCCCTATGAAAATAGAGCTTTAACTATAAAGCTTAGTTGAATTTTTAGTCTTTTGAGTGTTTGGCAAAATTATAGTAAATAGTACATTAAAATTATAGATTTACAAAGTATGAACAATGAATTGTAGAACTCTTTCCTAAAGATTCGTAATTTTTAGTTTTTAAAACTTTTCAGTAAAGTTACCAAAAACGTTTAACAATTTCAACTAAAAGAGTTTTTAATCCCCTTACAGCAATTATTGGCCCATCCAAACAGACAGGCCTTTAGTATTATTGGGGTAGGTAGGTCTGTAATCAAGACTCAAGATGTTCATCTGGATGCTAGGAACCTAGGACAAGTAGGTCAATGACTCAATATGTAGTTATGTACTTGCATTGATGAATATTTTTGTACTTAGGTTTGCTTCACTTCTTGAAATGGGCTTTTCTCTTTTTGGTCCATGAAAAGATTTAACAGAGCACCAATCTGGCCCTCCATGTGACCTGTTGGATTTTGTGTGTAGATCACAAATCAAAAGGTCCAATTTAGGCCTCAAATATTTATCTTGAAAAGAAAAGTGAGATACGCACTCATTTGAGCAAATTATTAGTGCTTGAAACGTCTTGCAGATTTTTTTTTTTTTTTTTTTTTTGAGAGGAAAAGAAATTTTACCTAACAAGTTAGTATTAATGTGACTTACTATGTATTTTACTAGGCAAATACCCTGAAATTGTGACAAAGGGCACCTCATATGCAATGTTGCATAAACCCATTCAACATGTTGGAATTTTGGGCCCACTCCATCGTATTTAAGTTTTATACCTCATAGTCAGGATAACTCAACTATATTGGCTAGGTAAGATTGTGCTCTTAGGTAATCCATGAAGTGTAGCAATCTTTGCTGCAAATGGCACGTGGAAGAATTTTTTTTTTTTTTTGAGAATCTTTGCTGCAAATGACACATGGAAGAAGAAATCTTGGATTGTCTGAGGTCTGAGATAGGGAGAGTCACAGCCCAGATAAGTCTTTTTTGTTTTTAGGCTCAATTTCAGGTAATGCCTTAAATTGAGTTTAAATATCCAATTAGGAAAAGAACTAAGCTCAAATTTGGGCTGACCAGTCTAGACCTTGATCTGGGTCATCTGGCCTAGTTTATAAATAAAAAATTACACTTTAACCTTATACTTTACAATTAGATTTCGAGAAAGATCCACCAAAATCTTGATTGCCGCCGTCGCCACTTCTCTTCATTCGACTTAAACCAACTCCACTTGTGGAATTCTTACTCAATCTGATCTATTGTTGTTCTCCAATTGACAATTGGTCTTGTCTTTTGTTAACTAACAAAATTGGGTCGAGATATTTTTATTTTTTAATACAAGATAGAAATTCTAGTCTATCATAATCTAAGTATATATATTTGTTAAGTTTCTTCTTAGAAACTTGAATCTCGACCCTTACTCTTTACACTTCACAAACACTTATATTTTTAGACCCGAATCCGACACATGCACACCCTATTTACCATGAAAAAAAAAACTCAACAACCATGTATATTTGTTTATAAACAAAGGCAAAAACGCACATATTATATAGTTTTTCTTCTCTTTGTTTTCTTATCCCCAACCAAAAAAAAAAAAAGCACTCAAAATTGAACAGTATAAAGTAAGAGATGAATAGGACCCACAGGGACCCACGGTTGCTGCTCATGATGGGAAATTCTGTCCACTCTCAGATGGCGCGTGAAGGACCGACTACTTATTGTTAATAGTATTTCGAGTATAATAACTTATGAAGACAAAATTGTTGATGTTTGTTGGGTCCCACGAAGGTTTTGAATAGCAAAATCAGGACCGTCCATCACTTGGCCACGCGCAAATCTGACGGGGCAGATTGAGAGTCAAAGACCTGTCTCGATAGGTCTCTTTGACCATACCGGAAACATGATTTAATCTTTTTTAAAATATTAATTTTCCAAACTTTGACTGGCTTGTCACTTCAATCAAGGCGCTCTTCGTTGAAAATCGAGGTTCCCTTTTGAATTTACCATTTTGGTCATCAACCCATTTTATTTTTGCCCTTTTATTTATCTACACCTCAATGTCCAAAATGTCCCTCTTATCCACCGGCCAAATTTATTTATTTTTTATTTTTATTTAAAAAACAAATATTCACATGATGAAAATTTCATCCATTCCCTTATTGCCAACTATAACTTCAAGGACCTATGACTTCTATATTAGCAAATTGAAGATGAAGCTTTCCTCAAATGGATACATTCATACTTGGACCTCCCAAAATAGATTAATTTATTCTCGACTTTTTTTTTATCCCTCTTTAGATAAAATTATGGTTCATTGTGCAAAGATACTTAATTATTTCATATAAACCTATCCTAATTGAACATTTTGATCTCATTGCACTTTGTTAGGTGGGCAAATTTTAAGTATAGTTGAGATTTAATAGATATCCAAATGGTAATGGTATTCTTTGAGGTGCTCTAATTGTGTGGTTCATACTTTAACTCTCCTCTCATCTATTATCTAGTATTTATCATTTTTTTTTTAAATGCATGATTCTTTAAGTTTGTAAATTAAAATTTTCAATTGAATTAAACTCCACAATTCAAAATGAGCCTTGCGACAAGACGCGGACATTCCCCATGTTGATACTAGATGAATGTATTGACCAATAAAAAAAATGACATTAAATTTTTCAAAGATAATAATTCAACTTTATTGTTCATTGGTTTTTCTTATATTATGTTCATGATTTGAATTCATATCAAACAATTTAAAATTAAAAATATGAACTATGTGTTTGTACTTTTCTTTCTTTTATTTTATAGCTTTCCCTTACGTAGCATGTAAGGAAAATAAAAATGTTGGCTTTTATTTTTATGTTGGTTCATAAAACTTGCCTCTCAAGTCTCAACATTACAAATCTTGGAAGTCAAGATATTCTTAATAAAACCAAAATCAAATGTTCATGCACAATACACACCCTATATTTTTTTCCAAAAAAAAAAAAAAAAAACGCGCCCTATATTTTTTTTTTTTTAGGACAACACACCCTATATAAACGCTAAATAAACACACCCTATATAAACACTAAATAAATACATTATATAGTTCAAATTTCCAATACCAAAAAAAAATTTATACAACTCTATAATCTTGTAGGCATGTTGCTTGAATGAAATGATCTGGGGTCAAATTTTTATTCTTTGACCAAAATTTTCGGATTAGAGTGCACAAATCTCTCACTAATAAATGTGAAACACAAACAAACTCTTTTTTTTAATTATTATTATTATTATTATTTTTTAAAGGAATACCAGCCAAATGGAACTAATAATTCAAATCAAATCCAGCTTGTACGCGGTTGGGTTGGGGAGTCTCAAGACACAGAAGATTCCACGTCCAAACATAAGTACAAAAGGGCATTCTAAGTCATTTTAAGAATAAGAGAATCGGACATTGATGAATAAAAAAGAAGAAACTGAATTGTAATAGAGAAAAATATTGAGGGTAGAGATGTCAGAAAGTGAAAAAAGAAACAATTTTTCTGTTGTTTTTATATGATAATAATAATGATACTTTCAATGGTTAATTAAATCTGGGTTTTTGGTAGGTTTGACCACTGCTCATTGGGCTCCATTCCTCTTTGGGACTCTCTCTCTCTCTCTCTCTATTATTCTTAGTATTCCTTCATCTTTTGTCTACATTCTCTCTTTCTCTCCCTCTCTCTCTCAAAAATAAAATCTTTCTCACTTCCTCAGCCTTTACCATCTGCTTTCTTTGACTTGAGAAGGGCTTTTTTTTTTTTTTTTTTCCTGTCATCAAATCAAGACCACAGATTCCAATTAGACCCATTTGGGCAATCTCTTCAGAGTTTCATGAGCTGCAATTTTCCAGGTTTGATTAGTTTTTCTTCTTTTTTTGTTTTGTTTTTTATGAAGTTTTAATTTTTATAATTGGGATTCTTGGGATAATTCTTGTTGGGCATTCAAAGGTTCAGATTTTCTCGAGAGATTTGTGGGATTTTTTTTTTTTTTTTTGGTTTTTAATGGTTTGTTGTGCTTTCAGTTGCACTTATATGGGTATTGTCTAATTGCAGTGATTTATGGGATAGAAGATTATCCTATAATGATATTTTAGACCTTGTAAATTAATGGGTATTTTTCTTTTGGCAAAATTTGGGGGTGTCATGGATCTGGGTTGCTTTTTATTCAAGTTTAATGGATTCTGATTCATGGGGTTCGTGGCTTTTTAAGGAAGAGGCATTAATGGATATGGGTTTTTTTTTTTAGCATGTATAAATAAATTTTGATCCTTTAGTAGCTAGGATTTAATGGTATAGTTCATAACTAAGGTATTGTTGACAAGTTGGAAGTTTGATAGATTTGTGTATTAGATGATGTGGGAGGGGATTGGAGGGTGGTCTTTCACTGATTGATTAGCAATTTGGTCTTTCACTGATTGATTAGCAGTTATGAATTATCAATTAGCAATTTGATAATTCATAACTAAGGTATTGTTGACAAGTTGGAAGTTTGATAGATTTGTCTATTAGATGATGTGGGAGGGGATTGGAGGGTGGTCTCTCACTGATTGATTAGCAATTTGGTTGCAGAAAGGTTCATTGTATGGAAATGAATTATCAAATTTTAGGTGGAATATCAACCCCTCAAGTGATGAAAAGGTGGACCATGACCCACCCAAAATTTAGGTGGTATTGTTGTGATAAGGGGAATTGAGATTGGCACTGATTTCAGAGGTTTCCTGAGATACATCTATTGAAAATAACATGTATGAGCAACTGTTTGAAATCTTCTATAAAAGGATGTTGGAGGGGGTTAACTGTTGATACTTAGATTTGGTCATTAGACAATTTCTTGTTCCTTTTTCTTTTATAAGTTTTTATTCATGTGGTGGTGATATTTTCCAATCCGATCAAATGAATTCTAAGGTGTGACACCACATGAAATTATTGTCCTTTTATTTTAACTTTTGGTCTTAATGAAGTTCTAAGACCTTACCAAGTTTAAGGGTTTTAATTGATAGTTATGCTCTTTATTTTTCTTTGCAGAAAGACAGAAAACCATATAACATCCTTAGATACTTGTATAGTAAGATGGGGTGTTTCACAGCTTTGAAGAGTAAGAAGAAAAAGTCTGAGCACAATGTTTATAAGAAACGTGCTAGCCATAACGATCATTCGCCTACTGTGTTGCCAGAACCCCAAATCCAAACCCGGTCCCTACAGTCTGCACCCCCAAGTTTTAGGACCAGAGTGAAACCAATTCAACCAGTTAACAAAATCACCAGTAATAGAACAAGGGCATTATCTGCTCCGTCGACTCTTGATGCTGCAGAGCAAGATGCTCTTTCATCAGTTGAATATGATGAACAGGATGAGTCCAAGTATAGAACTGGATCAATAAAGGAACAACGTTCGCCAAGTCCTCAACCTCTTCCTCTACCATCACAATGCACTGCTGCACTAAAAACTACCGGAAGCTTTAAGTCAGTTACTAGTAGTGGCCCTCTCTTTTCTGGACCATTGCCACTGCCTCCTACTGGAACACTGAGGAACTTTTCATTTGATGAAATTGCTGCCGCTTGCCATCATTTCTCTTCAGATCGATGTGTTTCAGAAGGTCTTTCTTCCTTTATCTATAAAGCTTCATTTGGAGATGATGCTTCTAGTTCAAAAAAGTTCGAAGCAACTATTACTCGCCTTCACCCATCCACTCAGGTAACATATGCATATCACGATTATTAGGATGCTTAGAGTGAACCTTTTTTTTTTTTTCATTTTCTTGGTATCTGCCAGGCCAATAATTGTTGGCACTTAGCTAACTCTTAAAAAAGTGGATGAATTCCACCATCATCATTTTGTTATTTTTACAGTTGTATGGAAAACTGTGTTGTTTTGCTGCTCTACATAATTGTTAGTGTTTTAATCTTGCATCCCCTTTCTGAATTCCCCCAGTGTGCAATGGTATGGCTATATAATTTTCTTATAACAAACATAACTA
Organism: Quercus ilex subsp. ballota; assembly: GCA_032727855.1. NCBI lineage: Eukaryota > Viridiplantae > Streptophyta > Magnoliopsida > Fagales > Fagaceae > Quercus > Quercus ilex. Next base: position 34,562,862 of record CM064914.1, on the reverse strand, counting down.
AGTCTAAAAGAAACATGTGATTTTTTAGACAACTCCTAGAATTCAAAATTTTATAGTAATTGGAATTTAGGATATCTCTAGGTTGGTGTTAAAAGCTAGTAAAGTGAATTCAGCCATAGATGCAGTAAATGAAAGTTTACCTATCTGTGAATCTTGCTCTTGGGTTGGACTTGTAGCCTTTCTTTAAGTACACATTCTTCCTTTTGTTGTCCATATTGGTTGCATGTTTAAATGTATATCATGACATCAAACATGGAATACAAATTATGGTTTCACCTATGTAGGAGAACTTTACGCCTTAGACATTTTGCTTTGTAAATATTAGAAGTGCTGGACCGCTTTGTAATATGGTGTCCTTGTGTTTGTTTTCCTCCAGGGTTTAAAGGATTTTATTAATGAGGTAAATACAATTGCATCTTTGCATCATCCTAATCTTTGTAAATTGCTTGGTTACCATGCACGTGATGGTTCCGAACAAAGAATGTTAGTATATGAGAGGCTCTGTCATGGAGGCTTGGATCGGCTACTCTATGGGAGATCAGATGGTCCTCCCATTGATTGGAATACAAGAATGAAAATTGCTTTATGCGCTGCACAAGGTCTTACTTTCTTGCATGAAGAAGGGCCTTTCCAGGTAATCATCAGGGCTTTATTTTTTCTTTGGACAAGAAAATTAATATTTCAGTTATTTGAACCTTAGAAAATTTAAGGGTACTATGCCTTCTGCGTTTGCTAAAAGCTCCCCTTGTACTTATACAGGCCATGTACAATGAATTTTCAACTTCCAACATACAGATTGACAAAGATTTTAGTGCAAAGCTTTCAGGATATGGTTGTGTTGGCCACATTCCTGAGATGGAGATCTCTAATAATTCAGTTGTAAGTTCTTTTAAGTTGCTTAGTGATAATGTCCCTTTTCCATATTTAAGTTCATCTTATTTGTGTTAACCTTCAAAGAAAGACTCATAGCTAAATAATATGTGCTGTAGTCACATGCACTCATTTGTTCTCTACAAATCCTCCTTTTTTGCATGCCCTGTTTGGGCCAATAGGTTGTTAATTAACATTCTTCTTTCTCATGTGTACAGGCAGTGGCAAACCTTTCAGTGGAAACAGTGGAGAAAGGATTGCTCACCCCAAAAAGCAATGTTTGGAGTTTTGGAGTTGTTCTTCTAGAAATACTTACTGGCCGGAAGAATCTTGATAGCCGTCATCCCAAGGAAGAGAGGAATTTAGTCAAATGGAGCCGGCCTTTCCTAGCTGATGACTGTCGACTATCACTGATCATGGACCCTCATTTGAAAGGCCGTTTCCCAGCCAAAGCAGCCAGGACAGTCGCTGACATAGCTCAAAGATGTCTTCTGAAGGATCCATCAGAAAGACCCACCATGAGAGCCATCGTTGAACATCTCAAAATCATACAAGACATGAAGTATTCCTGTCGTTTTCCTCTACAAGAACCTGCAACCATTGCTGGAAAGCAAATGTCAAGGTCACCGAGTCTCAATGGAATCATTATGCCAGCTCCCAGGTCAAGTTTCTCGCCATCTCCACCATCAAGAGCCCAACCATCGATTTCCCCTACTAGACGACCAGCTCTGCCATTGTCTCTTCCTCCACGTGCGTGTTCCTCCACCCTTTCATTGGAGGAGCTTGAACGACAGGAAAGCCGAAAATCATCATCATCATCTATCCGGAGAGCTAGTGTTGAAGGTTTTTGATTGTCTATAATGTGCATCTTTTTCTCTTTTAATTTTTTTTTTTTTTTTTTTTTTTTGGTGCTTTTTTTCTTCATTTTTTTGTTGGTGATTCAACACAATATATAGAAGATAAACATGTGGTCCTTCCACCTACACATCCCTCAACATGATGGAAGAGAGGATGCTCTTTTGTAGATAGTGAAAGCCCAGTCTGACTGAGTTCAATTAGTTTTCTCTAATCCAGAATGCAAATTATATTTATAGAAATTTGTATGTTCTTTACTTCTTTTCCCCTGCCCAAATAAGAAATCATCTCATGCATGGCATATATATCGTTCTTCTCATAGCATGTGACTCACAAAAGGAAAATGCATACATGCATGAAATGATTATTGCTCTCGGCTGAAACCCAATGCTCTTTCGAATCTTCTTCTATTCAACCTGTGTATGGTCCATTTGTATTTCAGAGATAAGCATTAAAGCAATGTGAATCGAAAGTATTAAATCTCCATGTTAGCAGAATATATAACAGTCCCAGTACTGGCAAATCTAACATCACAGTGCTTTATTATGCTGCGGCTTGTGGTTCTTAATGTTCATATGGTATTTGCACACGTTTGCAAAAACTGAGTACAATGTACTGGCATGGTGAAAATCTGCCTCCATTGAATGCATTTATGGGTAAGACTAGTTTGTCGTCTACAATGAAGAAAAGTCATACTGCCTATTCATGACACATGGACAACATGTCATGATTAACTAGTTTATTATTATATTATATGTGAATTATTATATTTCTTTCCTGCCAACTTTGAATTCTACCGAATTCGTAGAGTCAAATTAGGAAACATCTTAATTATAAGTTGAAAAAGTAGGGCAGGATAGGTTGGTACTTATTGTTAATTCTTGACTAAATTAAAGAGGCGGCCTTTCAAATTCGTCCCTTTGAAGCCCTTAAGTGTTGATGGTATGAGTATGACCTCTCTTTTTTTTCTTCCTAAACTTTGAATACAATCACCTTACTATCAAGTATGATGTTTTGGATTAGCTTTTTATTAATTTACTAAAAGTGAATAAAAGTAACATTGTACCTAAAAAAAAACAAACTGAAGTTTTAAAAAGTTGTTTATAAACTAAGCCATTTCTTAAATGGGTACCAAAGGGTGTTAAGGTTGTTTTAAACATTCTAAACTATTCTTAATTATTATGGGATGGAGAAAACAGAATAGCAAGTGTACATGTTATTTAACCAAAAAAAAAAAGTGTACATGTTACAAAAGCATAGAAAAGTGTCTCTGGCAAGACTAAAGCAAGTTGCATTAAATGCTTTCTTATTAAAATGTCTTAAAACATCTATTAACCATACCTTTTAAGACGTGTTAACATATACTCAAAATTATTAGATTGCATTAAATATACTAAAATACTCTACTTTTTATGAGATTGAGGAAAAAAAGTGGCTAGTGCACACTTGTGTCATACAAATATAGAAAAGTAACAGTAGTTAGTAAACTACATTAGGTTGCATTAAATGCTTATTTATTGAATGCCCTAAAACACCCGTTAATTGGATCCATAAACTTATAAGTTACACCAAAAAAGCCAAACCAAAGGCTAGTGTAGCGCAGCTCAAAAAAAAGAGAGGCTAGTGTAGTAAAAATGTTCCTCAAATGGAGCTTTGTAACGTTGTGTTATGCCTCACCAATCACCATAGTACTTTTTTTTTTTAAAATGATATTGAGTTTGTTGGGAGAGATCATATGGATTATGAAGATTGAAGGAACACGCTCTAATGTTATACAAAAAAGATTGTCATCGAATGAGTCATATATCCCTTCAGGAATTGAACAGACACAACCACACTATCCCAAATCACTTCTCTTCTTTTGGTTGGCAAGATGATGCCTCTATTTATGTTTAGCTTGCCACTAAAATCTCCTCACTATAGAATGCAGATTATCACATAAATGCTTTTTACATTTAATGGCAGCCACTGTGTATATTGGCACAACTTATGCAATTGGTTTAATAAGAATTGCCCGACTTGCTCAAGATGAAGATTTCCCTTGCCAATCTCTGAGAGTTTGATTTTTCTTTCCTCAATCCACAATAACCAAGTCTTACAAGAATGCTAGCTCTACTAAAACTAAGGCAGCATTGTTACATCCTATCTCCACAAGAATAAATTTACAACATCTAAAACTAAAAGCAGTATGTTTCACTTCATTGAAAAGATGATTGTAGTTCACAGTTTGGGGGGAATCCGAGTCCAAAGCAGCAATTGCGACACTGTAATGGCTCTAAATCTGCGGTTCCTGAAGTCCTTGCTGATGACAGAAGTGTAGGACATGCCAAAAAAACTGCAGAGTGAGCTTCCAATCAGCACTAGCACCTGTATCAAATCCACCCTTGCTGCTATAAAATTACCTTTAAAATCTTAGATCACTGCACCTATCCCATAACCAGAGTCATCTTGAAGTTTTTGGACAGCAACAATGGACTTGGTAATTGGGGGAGGCTTCAATGATGGACTATATGTTTTCTACAGAAACTCATATATGAACTTGGCTACCAAATTTTTTTGTCTTGTGAGTGTGACAGCTTAGCAGAGTGGCTGGTTGTAGCTGCTTTTGTCCCATTGGTTTTCCATTCTTGTGCATCCATAACTGGCATGACATGATGAGGAAAAGGTCCATAGAGACAGATTTCCAGGAGAAAAGATTTGTTCTTGAACTTGAAGCCTCTCTTTATGGATTTTCCCCCATCAAATAAGAATAAAATGTTCTTCCATGATATTCACATTCTAAATATTAGATATCCAATTCAATTAATGTTTTGATTAAACCATGTTACCACTCGAAATAATCCTAATCATACCACCTTCAATTAATGTTTTGATTAAACCATGTTACCACTCGAAATAATCCTAATCATACCACCTTTTTTTAGGGAATTATGAAGTTATTATGACAATATCGACGAAGCATGAACATTTTCAAATTTTCACAACTTTTTTTTTTTTGAAAATGCTAGAAATACAAACTTTTTTACAAACAACTAAGAGCGCTTGCAATAGTGGAGCCAAAGCAATAATTTTTGACTCCACAGCTACAGTGCACAGCTATTTTTGGCTGTGCGTTATAGCTGAAAGGTAAAAAAATAAAAAAATAAAAAATTTGTATTCACACTACTTTTCTAATTTTTTATTCTTTTTTTTGCATTTCATTTTGCGTTCACACTACTTTTCCTCTCTCCGCATCTCTGTGCAATGATTTTTATATGCATTTTATTTTGCGTTCACACTACTTTTCCTCTCTCCGTGTCTCTGTGCAGTAATTTCTATGGCTTTGATGGTGGTTGTGATTGTATTTTGGTGGTTGAATGAAATATTATTTTATTGTAGTATTTATATTATTTTATTGTATTAAAAGCTAAAATAAAACCACTGCCGTTAGATGTGAGAAGGCAAAATAGATAAAGTGATTTTTTGTGGTGCTAAAAAGTTAAAAATTTGGCTCCACTATTGTGGATGCTCTAATGTGGTGAGTGATTATTGGTAAATAAAAAAGTGATGTTATTAGTAGGCCAAAATAAGAATCAGTAAGAAGTTAGCCACAATAACAGTTTATAAAAATATTACAAAATAGAGATTTATTGAATAGTTATTGATAATTGTATTGAATAGTTATTGATAATTATACATGTGAAACATCAACGTGTAAAAGGCTTAGAGCACTCGCACTAAATCTTTCAAAAATTCATATTTATCTTAGTATAAATATCTACTCTTTCTATTTCTATTTTACATAATCACTTTCTAAAAAAACTCACAACAAATTACCTATTCTTAATTCTATTTCATTAAAATACCGATTTTTCTTAATTTTTTAAACTGTTTCTTTTTTCACACATAATAACCATCATTTACTCTTTTCTTTTATTCTCAAGATACATAAAAAATTAATAACAAATAACAGTGTAGTGTATATTTACATAATTACCATAGTTATTATTATGGACAAATTTTATACAATCATACATAAAACAAACGTGAGAGATTTTGGGCCTTAAGTATGTTTATACACTTCAAAACAAAAAAAAAAAAAAAAAAAAAAAAAAAGGGTTTATACACCGGCATAATCTAAGTCTATGTCAAAACCATATAAGCCAACCCAATGACACTACGGAGTACTGACTCCGAATCCCACTATTAGTAGATAGGATAATAACAACATAAGAGCTAAGAAGGTTAAATTTTGGTTAAGTCATTGGTCTATCACTTTTATGTGTCAAATGTTATTACTTCTTAGTGTTACTGTTTCCCTTTCCATATATAAAAAGGACCCAAGTTTAAGGTTTTCTAACATTCTTTTCTTTTCTTTGAGAAACGGTTTTTCTAACATTCAGACAATTAAACAAACAAAACAGCAAATAATAAACAGAGAAAACAATTGGCAATGGAGCTCGAGCAGGTTTTGTGGTTGAGCAGTGGCGGTGGTGGTGGTGGTGGTGGTTTCTCTACTTCTCAGTTTCAGGGAGGCTATGCCTTTAATCATGGCTCATGGGCTTCAAATCTCAGAAGCCACTAATAACAGTGACATACAAATACAACAACCTATAAAGATTATTGATTTGGAGGTATGTACTGTGCTCAACTCTTTGATATACATATATGTCTCCCTATCACGTACGTACTACCTTATTTTATATTTACTTCTCTAATATATATATATATATATTAGAGAAGTGCTTGCATTGTTGATTTTTGTTTGCCTGGGGTTATAACCGTTTAAGTACATATAACTAGTAGCCATAATCTCTCTCTCTCTCTCTCTCTCTCTGTTTGGTAATGTCAGGATGTCAGTCCTTTTTATTGTATATTTTAGCTAGAGCAATTGATGTTATTGAATGAATTTTTGTTTTTCTGTATGTATGTGCATGAATATTTTAGTACGATGTGCGTAATTGTGCGTTATAACTTTCAAGAGTTTAGATATTAATGCATTTATTTTAAAAATTACTTCCACTTTTTCAGTGTATCGGTTTAAGGCCAATCTATGTGATCTTCTATGTTTTTTTTTTTTTATGCACGTGCATTAGTTAATGTTGATTTTTTTTTTCTTTTTTTGTCAATACCATATTTGCAGAATGATTCGAATGGTGAAACTATTACGAAAAATGGTCGTTTTGATCATTTAACAATTACAAAGACCGACTCTTTCTATGAATTGATGGAGGCGATTTTAAGATTTGAAAAAAAAAAAAAAAAAAAAAAAAAAAAAAAACACTAAATATATTGATGAGACTAATCATAGTGAAGCTCAAGCCGAAGTTAGAAAGGTCTCTAAGAAGTTGAAGGCTTTAAACGATGTGCGTGACTGTGTGTTATAACTTTCAAAAGTTTAGACATTAATGCATTGATTTAAACTTATTTCCACTTTTTCGGTGTATCGGTTTAAGGCCTATATATGTATGTGATCTTCTATGTTTTTTATGATGCATGCATTAGTTAATGTTGATTTTTTTTTCTTCTTTGTCAATACCTAATTTGCAGAATGATTCAAATGGTGAAACTGTTACGAACAAGGGTTGTTTTGATCATTTAACAATTACAAAGACCGACACTTTCTATGATTTGATGGAGGCGATTCTAAGATTTGAAAAAAACACTAAATGTATTGATGAGACTAATTATAGTGAAGCTCAAGCCAAAGTTAGAAAGGTTTCTAAGAAGTTGAAGGCTTTAAGCTTTCGAGCATCATTACTCAAAATTGGCATATGGGAGGTAATATTCATAATCTGAATAGCAATCATAAATATTATGATGATGAAGAAAAACAAATCATAATTAATTTTGATTAAAAATGTGCAGGAAGTTGCTGAACAGGTAGAAGCGTTGATTGTAAGGTGTTACTTTACAAAGGAAAAACTGGCTTGGGAAATTTCTCGAAAGCAATCTTTGAAGAAAAAAATTGAAATAAAGTGGTCTGATATTTTAGCGATTAAAGCTAAAATTATGGAAGATGGGACTGGAGTTCTAGAAATTGAGGTTAGTTTCTCATTCTTAATTTCATAATTTTTAATGAAAAAATATAGGGTTAGTGAATTGTGATATTTTCCTGAGTCTCAATTGATTTGAAACCGATGAATTTTTTTCAGCTTAATAGGCCCCCTTCATTCTATGAAGAGAGTACTCCGATTCCAAGAAAGCATACTATATGGAATATTAGTTCAGACTTCACTGGTGGTCAAGCACTTAATTATAGGTTTGTATTATTTTTTATTAATTTTTGAAACTTCTCTATTGACATTAGATATCTCATGCAGTGTAGTTCACTTGTCACAATTTTAATGGTTTTAAATATTTCATCATGAGTAATGAATCTTATTGCTAATAAAAATAATGAATTTTGTGGTTCATGTACTATATATTCTCAGGATGCATTATCTTGAATTTCCTCCAGGAGTCCTTGAAAAATACTACAAGAAGCTCCTAGAAAGCAACGAGTTGTTAATGCTGAGCCAAAACCCTTTCCTAAGTCTAAGTTCTCCCTACTTCAACTGCAATTTATCGGGTGCAACTATGCCACAAGTTCATGAAGCATATCAACCAGCAAAAAAGAAACATGCAATTAGCAGTAGTACAAACCACATGTACAATGGAGAACATGGGATGGATAATCATGATTACTTGAGTTCAAGTTCTATGCATTCGCAGTCTAGGAGTTGGCAACCTCCTCACCAAGTTTCTTATGGGAATTTGATGATGCATCGACCCCGGGAAGGCGGGAATAACTCATTGTAGAAAGCTTGACACAGTCTACTCATGGCCGATATATAGCTTGTGTTAACTAGTGCTAGGTCAATAGCTTACATTTGAGATTACCATAGGCATTATCAAATTTATAAACTTATTCATGGGAATTATGTCTCTCCCTCAATGAGCCTTTATTCTTTTTTTCTTTTTTTTTAAATTAAAAATTTGATATGTTAATATATTTTGTTTTGTGTCGTATGTTTCCATTACTTGAAGTGCTATCAATTTTCTTTTGGGAACAAAGTATTTGATTGTGAGGAGCTTTCCATCATTGCACGGTCTCTTATTTAAAATTTATCAGTTTTTTTGGCGAGTCATACTGAATAGGACCAAAGTGGACAGAATTGACTGAATAAGACCAAAGTGGATAGAATGGGACTAATGTGGACCGACTGGAGCCGATGTGGACTGAATGGACCGAATTAGACCGAATAGAACTTTAGCAGACAAAATGGACTAAATAGGACCAAATTGGACTGAAGAGAATAGAATGGATTGAATAGAACCAATGTAGACTGAATAAGACTTTTAAATATTTATCATTTTTAGGCTCATATTTCTAATTTATAATGTCTATTTTAGTATTTTCCTTGTATTTTTAACTCAAAAACTAAAAAGTTTAGCCCAAATATAATAAAATTTCATACTTTTAAACCAAAAAATTAAGAAAAAAATGAAATTTTGAGCTAAAATTGAAAATAAAACCTACAAAAGGGATCAATTTTAGGCCCAATTATTCTAAAATGGACTGAAGGGAGACCGAAATTGACCGAGTTGATCAAATTGGATCAAAATAGACCTAATTAGGCCGACTAGGACCGAAGTAGACATAATTGGACCGAATATAAATTGTTTAATTTTTAGTGAAAACAAATTGTCTTAAAAGAATTTTAGAGAAAAAATTATACATTATATTACAAACAAAATAATTATTTATTCTTATGCATCACGTGAGTATGGGACAAGTCTATATATATATATTAATAGCCAAAGTTTAGAGAAAATCCAATTAGATTTTAATTGGATTCTCAATTTTGCGCTATATGTCCTATTTAATTTTTAATTTTGTGCAAAGTCAATTATTGAGTGTAAAAATCAAAGAGTCCAAATCCAATTAGATTCAAAATTGGTTTTCAATTGGAGTCCAATTTTCTGTCATGTGTCTATCTAAGTTTATAATTTTTGTGTCAAGTAAATTATTGGGTGCAAAAATCGAAGAATTTAAAACCAATTAAATTTTAAATCATATATATATATATATATATATATCGTGTGTGTGTGTGTGTATAATATGAGAAAACATTACATATTTTATAAATGTATGGTTTAAAAAAAGTGTAAGCTAAACCATGTATAATATGAACCTTTTCTAAAAAAATGTATAATTTGAACCGTATAATTATGATTATTTTTAATTGTACATGTACATATGTACGGGGCTACACATTAGTTTACATAATTACTGTAACTAGGGGTGTTCACCAAACCACACAAATCGCACCAAAACCACCTGCAAAATGGCATAACAGTACCGCACCGCAACAGTGCACCACACCGCATGGCGCAGTACAATTTGCGGTTTTATAATAAGAAAACTGTACTACACTGCACCCTCTCTATATATTAATATATTTATTTTTAATGTTAAATATATTGTAAAGTTGTGATTTACAACTATGTTTTATATTGGCTTTATTCCACAACAAAAAGTGTTGTGATTGTAATAAATTATTTCCTTGTATTTTATGGGATTTTATTGTATTGGGTTTAGTATTAAGTTGGTGAAAAATCAAGCATGCAATGAAGATTAGTACAATTTCGGACTATCTCACAAGAAGCTCGCGAGTAAGAGTTCTCGCGAAAAGCCCACGTGAGAAGCACATGCTGGAAGATGAAGAGTCAAGTGCTAGGTTGTATTTCGCGAGTACTTCGTGAGGTACTTGCAAAACTCTCTGCTTAGAGAATTTTAAGTATGACTTTCTTACCATTCACCCATACTATATATAATCTCATTACCCACAAAAGTAAAATGGGCTATTCAAAGAGAAAACCCTAGACAAGTTTTTACTACATAACACACCCACCTTTTAGAGAGAGGGAGTTGCTCATCTTTTAGTGAGAAATCCTTGTAGTCTCTTCTATTTCCCCTCTTCCATTGTTATACCGTGAGAGGATATTTGTACCAAACACAACTCACACATATTAAAAATGTAGAGAGTGTTTTGGAGCTTGGAAAGCATTTGAAATTTGCCAAAAGAAGCTGATAAGGCTTGGCAAATGCAATCGGGTGACAGATGCAATCGGGTGATATTACAAGATCCGGAAATCTAGTGAAGATAAGACTCCGAGAAGTCCGTTGGTAGCAGAAGTTTGGAGGGCTCAAGTACATTGGGTAAACTAGGTTTGAAGGGTCTTCTGTTATTTGTGTACTCCAACTTATTCACTAGTGGATCGATTTCTACTTAGAGGGTCGCGAAGAGGTTTTTCGCCGAGTTCTTCGATTTCCTCTTCGATAACATGTCTTGGTGTAATCTTGTGTTTGCATCTCTCTTCCTTTCTCTTTAAGCTTTACTTTTATTGTTTATTGTGGTTGAATATGGCTTAGAGAGTAGTTCTAGTGATTGTGTTTCATTTACTCTTGTTCCGCACTTAGATAAATTAGAGTAAAAGTAATTAAGCCATAATTTAAAATTGGGAGTCTAAACAAGTATTAGTGTTTCGCACTACTTGAACTTTCATATATTATTAATAGTTTAATAACCCTAGTTTTCAAAAAAAAAATAGTTTAGTAACCCTAACAAGTGTTGATTAGGAAAGCCAGCCCAAAATAAAGAAAAACTAACTCAATAGTTTAAAATTTGGCCCAAAACAAAAGGAAAAATCATTTTTGGATTGGGTTGGAAAAACCCAAAATTTTAAAATGATAGGCTAAAAATGTATTGACCCCTTTAGTAAATTAATTAATTAATTATCCAAGTTAATTAATTAAGTCAATTTAACATGCAATAGCGTGGTAGTACAAACAAATCACCAAATAACTAAATGCAGCAGAAAATAAATTTGACACAAGTGATTTGTTTACGAATGGGGAAAACCACCGAGACAAAACTCCACAAAGTGAATTTAAAGTCACCATTCTCGAAATTTACTATTATCAATCACAAGCGGTTATAAGTAAAATGAATCTCAGTACCTAATTCCAACTTACCATTGAACCCTTACCCCAATACCCAATTGGACTTGTATTGTAGCGACAATCTTTCCGTTTAATGAACAAATCCCAGTACGCGACTAACCAATGATGCACGGATCCCAGTACGTGACTAACACAACAACTTAAGGAAGATGTTGGCAGCAAAGTTCTTCAGTTCATCCAACAATAAAGATCAGGAAGCTCCTTAGTCACGAAACCATTGGCATAAAGACGCAGTAGCTTCTACAAAGAATATGATGAACTAGAGTAATTTCTGTCTCCGGTCACAATATGCATGGATTATTCTTTTGCAACATCTTGCATCACTTGTGACGACTCTTAAAATAATCCTTATATATGTCTGGGGTTGTGAGAGAAGAAACCCTACACAAATACTCAAGGATATTCGTGTAATCAGATCTAGAAAACCTGATTTTATAATTCTCGAAAGATACAGCTTTTGTCGAGCTTCAGCAGTAATTTTATATAGAAAGGATTCTGTTAAGACTTCTGTCAAGTTTTAATGAGCAACACATTCTTCACTTGTTTCTTAGTCAGATTTGCATGGCTTCAATACTAAACTTGAACACTTGTTTCTTGAAGTACTAAAACCATCATAGATTTATCCAATTACAAGTAAAGTGTGTTTTGTCAAAAGATCAGTCAATTACATAAATATGTACCTAACAGAAAAATACACCAGTTTCAAACCGCATCTTCTACACCGCACCACACATGTAATCGCAAAAATGAGGTATAGTGCGATTATGGTTTTGGCTAAACTTTAAATCGCACCGCACCACACATGCGACCAAAAAATGAAGTACGGTACGGTTATGGTTTTAGCTAAACTGTATCACAAAATCCAGTGCTACAAATGGCCTAAAACTACACCGCACCGCAAACACCTCTAACTCTATGTCAAAAGTCAAAACCATATAAACCAATCCGACGACACTACGGAGTACTGACTTTGGATCCCACTAGTAATAGTAGTAGATTGGAGAAACAACATAAAAAAAAGCAGGATTAAATTTGGACGCCATTGGTCTCGTCAGCTTATTTGTCAAACGTTACTATGTCGGCGCTGTCTGTATAAAAAGGACCCAAGTTTAAGGGTTTCTAACATCAGACAGACAAACAGAAAATAGAAAACAGAGAAAACAATTTGCAATGAAGAAGAAGAATGTGAAACTCAGTGGTGGTGGTGGTTTCATGGAGATATTCACTTTTTTGGTTTTTCTGTTTAAGGCCACAGTATGTGTTTTTTTTTTTTAATTATTTTTATAGTTCATGCATTGGTTAATGTTGAATTTTTTTTTTTTTTCCTCGTTTCAAATAAATTAGATTTTTTTTTTTTTTTTTTTTTTTTTTGTCAATACCTCCATATTTTGTAGGATGATTCGAATGGTGAAATTGTCACAAACGAGAATTCTTTTGGTCATTTAACGATTACAAAGACAAACTCTTTATTAGAATTGATAGAGGCGACTTTAGGCCTTGAAAACAACACTGAGTGTATTAATGAGACTATTCACAATGAAATTCAAGCCAAAGTTAGCAAGGATTCTTATTCTAAGAAGTTGAAGAAGGCCAAAGTTAGCAAGTAGTACACACACCAAGTTTCTCATGGGAATTTGATGAAGCAGTAACCCGGGAACAACTCATTGTAGAAAGCTTGACAGACAATCTACTCATGTCCGATAGCTTGCTTTAACTAGTGTTAGTACTTTTATTTATTTGGTTGGATTCAATTTGTTTCAAGTAACGGAGGCTAGGTCAATAGCTTACATTTGAAATTACTATAGGCATTATCAAATTTATAAACTTATTCATGGGAATTATGTCTCTCCCTCAAAGAATGACTCTTGCCCTTATTCTTTTTTATATTAAAATTTTGATATGATATATTTTATTTTGTGTTGTATGTTTCCGTTACTAGAAGTGCTATCAATTTTCTTTTGGGAACAGAGTATTTGATTGTGAGGAACATTCTGGCATTAATCATCCGCGATCAGTGGATGTAAATTTTTTTTTTTTTTTTTTTTTTGCCTATTTTGCAAAAAAAAATCTTACTTTTTCTATTTTAGACACTTATTTTTATAAAACACCCACATTAATTTGTCTATTTTACACCCTATTTTATTTAAATAATATTTTTCTCACATTTTTTATTATTTCACGACTACCTATGTCCCCACCAATTTTAACACCAGGGGTGGCAAAATTGGACACGACATGCAAACTCGACATAACACGACACGAAATTAACAGGTTATGAATTAAGGCTTAATGGATTCGTGTCATATTTGAGTTGACACAACAGACCCGTTTGATAAACGGGTTGGGTTAGGGTTCAACTTATGGAACCCGTTTGACCCATTTGACCCGTTTAATTAAATGAAATTTTACCAATATACTATTCAAACCCTAGGTATATAAACTTATTAGTTGTTGTAGTTTATTTTCTTTGACATATTGTGATTGATTATTTATGATATTGAGATAGGTTTTAGTTTTGAATGATTATTTATGATGCATTTACTTATTAGTTCTGAATTTTATATTTAAAATATTTATTTTCTTGTTTTTCATAAATATTTTTCTTCATTTTGATAAATCAGATAAATAGGTCGACACGACTGGCCTATTTAATAAATGGGTCATGTTAGAGTTGAGAAATCTTGACCCGTTTAATAAACATGTTGGGTTAATGTTGACCCATATAGTCGGATACGTATAAGTTGACACGACACGAACCCAACATGCGAACAGGAATTGTCACCCCTATTTAACACGCACGCCAACTATATCTGATCTCTATCTCTCTTTCTTTATCTTTTTCTCTTTCTTCTTTTTTCTTTTTTCTTTTCCTTCTCCTCCTTTCTTCTTCTACATTTTTTCTTCTTCAGCATCTTCTTCTTTCTAATTCTTCTGCTAATGCTGAAACAAGAAGTTAAAGAGAGAAAACTCTTGTTGGGTAAGCTTTTTTTTTTCTTTTTTTTCTTTTTTTTTTGAGAAGATGGTGGGTAAGCTTAAAAAGAACAGAAATGTAATGTTTTGGTCTGGGTACATTGAAGGGGCTGTGATGAAATACTTAGAGGCTTTGAGTTGCTGTTGAGGAACACTAAAACTGCCACTTTGAGTTGCTACTGAGGAACACTGAAGCCGCCATTAGTGACACTTGTTCTTCTACTATTTTTGCATTTTCTTCTTGTTCTTTTGCAATTTGGGTTTGATTATTTATATGGGTTTGATGATTTTTTTTTTTTTTTTTTTTTTTTTGAGGAGAGGGTTTGATGAATTTGGGATATTGATTTAGATTAAGTTTGAAGAATTTTATGATTTGTTGTTGGATTTGAGAGAAGATAAAAGGATAAAGAGGGCAGAGAAAGAGAGATAATCAAATGAGAGAGGAGAGATAATCAGATGAGAGACGAGAGAGAAAAAAATAATAAAATAAAAAGCTACAGGAACCATGCAAACATGCACGGTTACTATAGCAATTTTGGATATTTAGACAACTTTGGCTTGACTTGTGGAAGATTTTTGAGGCAAAATGTGTAAAATTTGTTGTTTTTTGTATTTTGCAAACATCACTGATGTTGATGCTCCTGTGGTAATTACTTTGTTAAAATTGTTCACCTTCTTAAATTTTTATTTCCCGTGCCCACAAATAGATATGGTTGCTTGTATTTTGAGACTTGACGCCCGTATTCTCATTATAGAAAAGTTGCACGGTCATTCTGGTACTTTTTGGCAAGTCATGCTATAGTTATGAGAATTTTATCGCTCAGACACGCTGCTCTGTGATTTCAGTAAGGGAGGGACGGTTAGATCGCAGATCGATCAACACCATGATTTTTAGCATTTTTAGATTCAAAGCCATGCCAATGAGCTGTAGCTGAGGCGGCAAATGGGTGATGACGAATTTCTAGTGGCTATAAGTTTGGCTCCAGCTTTCCAATAATGAAAACAAAGAGGAAACAAACACGCAAAGGAAAAACAAAAAAGAAAGAAGGGTGGGGTGGGGGGACAGAAAATATTGTCCTTGCATATACATCTCATCAAAACTTGGTAAGAAAAAAAATTATGGGTATGCATATATTACAATTAATATGAGAAAGAAAACACACATGCACTCTCTGAACTAAAAAAACATATTTCAAACCGGAGAAAGGCCTATATAGTATTAGTAGGAAAAACAAGCAACCAAAATATAAAAGGTTAAAAGAAACAGGACTTCATGATTGAGCATCGTTTTGGCTTGGATCTGGTCCACAATACTCTTCACCGCCTCCTTCTCGCTCTTGTTCAGCAGAAACAAAACAGCAATCCTCATTAAGTTGTCCCTCATTCTCGTTGGAGGCTTGTGGCGGAATTTGTGATGCTGAACTTGCTTGTTGCTCAGTGATCAAGCTTGTAAGAGTAAGACCATTCTGCTTCAAATACGTCTCCAATGGAAGGCTTGCTTCTTGAAGAAGACTCATCATGCTCATACGTTTTGATCCCGCTTGCAATTCTTCTTCTCGGTCAGGATGGCAATTCAAGTCTAAGTGACCCTTTCCAGTGTCGACCAATTTGCTTTGGCTCTTGGATTCTAACTCATTTGCCGACCTAGCTTCATTCTCTGAAGGATCAAGGTGAGATGATGCATGCCTAGAAGTGCTGTCTACTTCTGCTTCATCCCTAGAGCCCCATGTCTGCTGATTTCTCTGGGCAATCTCTGCTTCCCGCTCTGATTGACGCTTTTTCTTGCGCATCATTAAGGTTTTAAAGCGACGTTTAACTGTCATGCACACATTGCATGTGCATGTAGGCTTGTGCTTGCCCTTCCCACTAGGGGGCTGGATGCACACAATGCAAGAGCAGCCAGGCCGGTGCCTGGGGTGTTTTGTTGTGGTAGCTACTGATGTGGTGCCTGGGTCACCCACACTATCTCCAAGAATTGCAGCATTAGCCAAAGCATCCAGTCTTGATGATTCATGCCCTTGGTTTGGCCTATTGCTTGTTATTGTTCTCCTTTTCTTGAATTCTATGAAACGGCAACGTATAATAGTATCAAAAGATATTCAAAAGTTACAGCAGTAAAATATGCACTAAAATTCTTTTTGGGGAAAGTCATAAAAAAAAAAAAAAAAAGGGCACAGGGTTTAATTTGTCATGAGGCTAAATCTATAGAGTTTTTCTTTGGACTTTCCCCAATTCTTTTTGTTATATGACCATAAATATACAACTTCTTCTGAGCACTGAGCACCCAATCAAGATGTACTATGCATGTATGTACTAACCTACATGCATCATTAAATTAAATGAAGCTAATCAAAAAGGTGCGTGCAAATGTTGGTTGTATAGGTCCCTTCAAATTCAGGATCCTACTCGTGCAGAAGCATGGGTTCAAATTACGCACAAGGCTCCAATAGTGAGATGGTGGAAGTTAATTTGGTTTTCAAAGTCAATCCCTAGGCATGCCTTCATATGTTGGTTGGCAATAACAGATAAACTAACAACCAAGGAGAGTTTAGCAAAATGGGGATTTGGGGTTGGCTTGGTGAGTGTGCTGTGTAGATTGAAAATTGAGAGCAAAAACCACCCCTTTTTCAAATGATCATTTGCTAAGAGAGTGGGGGAAGAGATCAAAGAATTTTCCCTTCAGAAAATCTAGGTGATAACTGGGCAAGCTTTACTGCTTGGGGTGAGGAAGCTTAGTTGCAGATTGTTTTAGATTGGGTCTAGGAGCTGCTGTATATCACATTTGGAAACTTAGAAATTCAACACTTCACCATGAGACAACAAATACAGAGGAGCATCTTTTACAAGTCATAAGGAGACAAGTGGAACCAAGGCTTGAGAGCAATGGTTGTAATCCTTGTACCAGAGTGAATGAAAAGATCTGAAAAAGATGGGGGGTGTCTGTGTTAATCCTGAACCAGAGATTCTGACACCGGTTTTATTTGTAGGAATTTGTATTTGTTTCTTGGCACTGCTAGTTCAGTGCTTGTTTGCTGTTAAACTTGGCTTCTGCTAGTTTGAGCAAATGCCCCTGGATACAAACACCCAATTATGGTAAATATTCATATCTTTCAAATTCCAAGCACTAACATGGGGGTGCATGGGTGCATCTATTCCCAGATCAAGGCTTAAAAGTTTCCCTGATTGAAGCCCAATCAATTGAAACTTAAAGCTTGACCTGTATATACTGGCACAAGCATAAATTAATACCAAATGTGTAAGAAAGATACTTTCATGGTTGTACAAATTTCAAGATAAAAAGTAAGTGAGCATTATCATGCTATTTTTCTTCTCTATAGACCATAGATGTGACAGCAGTGTAATGAATTGTTCCTTAATTTGCAGGGAGAAGTAATCAGTGCTAAAATTATGTGACACTGAACTTGACAGGGACGAATACCTTAAGACAAAGTAAAACATAAATATATGGAAAGACAACAGTGATTATCTTACTTTCACAAAGATATTAGGGACACAGAATCTAGCATCATACCCTTATTCAGTCTGAGAAGATTTTCCAGTTCCCTAGGGTTCAATTCATCTGGTGCAGAACATGAGCACCTGAGGATACAAATTGCAGAATCATAAAGGTTTATTTGACAACTAGTTGTCATAAAAATAAATAAACTAATTAATAAACCTAACTTGGAAAATTCTTATATTTACCTGTTTTGATCCCAAGCATTATCTGCACATGTCCATTTAGGAGGAATAAGTATATCAACTGGCAACTTTCGCCATTTGGAGCAACTATCACACTGAGCCCATTGCTCTTGTCCCCTGAAGATCAAGCTTATTAATTCAAGATTAGATGGATTTATCCAACCACGCCCTGAGGAGGAAATATAAATACTTTCAAGCACAAAGAGTGGAATCCAATTACATCAGGACGAGATAAGTTGCATGAGGAAAAGGGAAAAGGCTCCCCTTTCTACTTTCTCAGTGGATGTGGCACCACCAAAATCTGGTGTAATTGGTGCCAGAACATTTAGTGTGTCAGTGAGATTTCTAATTTCATTATTACACTGTCTCTTACATAATATTTAAATGATGACATGAACACTTACCCAGTTGAACGAGCAACAAAAATACTTCTCTTTCCAAAAACTGGAGGTTCCTGTATGACAGAAAAATATAAAATATTAGATGGCAACCATAGTTTCATTATTCATGCACAAGGTAATAATTAGAATTTCTTCAAGTGTAGATTGCTTGTCAGTACTAAGGTAGACGCTGAGGATTTTTAATTTTTCATTGCTTTTTGCTCTTTGCTAGAGGCATTGGCAAAACTTTAAATTTTTCTAACATTATGGTTATCATTTTCTTTTATGTTTTATAATCTATTCTCCTGCTAGCAGACAGACACTCAAACATAGACAAGTATAAATGTTTCAAATCTATAAGTTCACAGAATCATACACAGGGGTACTCCTGTATCTCAGAGTCACAACCCTTATCCATGAACACAAATCAAATATCGAAGATGATGGGTTTCATTATAAAATTACTAGAGAATAAAATCCTAATCCTATATACTATAGAATAGAAGCTGTGTATTACGTGTATGTGTTACGTCGTATAATAGGATTTTGTCATGTGACTCCTTAATTATTAAGAGTTTTTACTAAGATGAAACTTATAAAATATCAAGTGGCTTATAATTCTTGAGATAGTTTATTCTAAATAAAACTCTATAACATGTTTAAAGAAATTTAAATTACTACTCCAACTAAAATTCTATTACCAAAATTTTTAACAAATTTAATATAAAATTTATAATTTACTTTAATTATTCTGATCTTTTATCACAATTTTGTGGTTTAACATTAGAAGTAACATCCTATAATGTACTTATACTAAGTGGCTCAATATAGGTGTTACACATTGTAAAATTAAGGTGTTTTTGTCATGTGACTCAAAATTATTAAGATAGTTAATTCGATTTATCTAAAACAATAAAAATTTCAAGTGATTCACTAATTATGGAGATAGTTTCAAATTTCAATAATATCAGTAAAATGTTTTATTTAGTCACCGTTTGGATACCGCGTGAATCTGTGTTTTCTGTTTTTTTTTTTTTTTTTTTTTGGGGGGGGGGGGGTGGGGAACGCGTTTCAGCGGCTTTATGTCACTCCAGTGGGTCCCGTTCACTGTTTACGGGACCCACAAACCTCTTTTTTCAGCAACTTTTTCATTAAAAATGGGTCCCATGGCACTATTCACATATTTAAAAATTATTTTGCTATAGTATTTTCAGTTTTCAGCAAAATAAGCTATCCAAAATGACCCTTAGTTTACATATAATTTTAATTAATCCGTGCATTGAACGGGCATACTACAAATAAAATTAGAAAAGGAAAAGACACCAATAGATTTGAAAAAAACTAAAACTAAAACAAAACTAATAACAATCATTAATTAAAATCTTCAATAAAATTACTCACTTCATACTCCTCAAATTCGTGGTCTTCAATCATGACTATGCTTGGCTTAAAAGTTGGAGGTGGGTAGAGCAAATCCTGTGCCTCTTCCCACGTAAGTTTCAGCTCCAGAACATCTTGGCTATCAATGAGCAACCTCTTACTTTTGGACCCAATATTTCGTGCCTTTTTCCTCTCTGGAGGCAGCAGCAAGCCCTCCCTTGTCCTGTCTTCAAGCTTCTCAGACTTATGCCAGCTAATATCACCAGTAGCTGAACTCAAGTGTTTGGAAAGTGCATTTAAATTTGGATCCGTGCTTCCCTTAAGTGACTGAAGAAGGCCAGAGTAACCACTTATTATAGGTAGGTTCTCAAAAATACCCGAAAACAAAGTTTCACTTGAATGAGCGCCATTTGGAATGGCAGATGGATAGGTGTCCTGTTTATTAGTAATTTTTATATTAATATTATGTAATTGAGTTTGCTAACTGGAAACTGAGATTGGCTTGTTACCTGCATTGCAACAGAATTCGAAGCTTTCCGGAACCCCATGATAAGTTTTCCTTCAGGATCCATACGGCTAAAAGTTACTGCAGCAAATAGAAGTAACCGCATTATAAAAAAATAAAACTAAAAAAGCAATATGACTTCACATCCAAATAATAATAAAAACTAAAATTAAGATCATACCACAGTAACGAGATAGCAAAAAGGCAGGCATAAATCAATCACTTATCATGTAAGAGCAAATGATTGAAAATATTCTGAAGCATTGGGAATCAAATTGATGTTACACGGGTTGTTCTATTGCACTTAATGCCAACTCAAGCATTAACATGGGAGGAGGGGGGGGCGGCGACCAGCTTGAGAAGTTAGCTTTACTTGTGATTAAGCAAACCAGAATAAAGGTTAAGTGGTAGCTCACTTAGCTGGCATAGTTTTTGGTCATCATACCAATTACAAGGGAGGATGGATAAGGGATATCCCGTTAGTGCCACTGGCCCAACTGGCCTCCCAAATGGACTCCCCAAGAAAAAAGAAGCATATAGGTTACAGGAACGAGTTAAATACTAAAGAAATGCCAAGAGTTCAATCAAAGCAGTCCAAAGTGCAAGAATTTACGCAAGTTGCAAGTAAGAAACTCACAATAATCAATGAATGAAAAAAATTTGTAGGGCACTCAATTTACAAAATAATAATATAAATCCTGATTTACGGAGACCTGTATCTCCTGCTTGCAACTGCATTGACTGTATGCAGGGTGTTACACCCTCCAAAACATACATTCTGCTGTTATTATTAGGCCAAAATCTAAACTGAAACACCCATTCTTTTCCCTTCACGTCTTGAATCCTTAAAGGAAGGCCCTCTGGTTGAGAAATAGCAGGAAAATATGCCTGCATCAGGATTAAAAGTAAAAATTAAGTAATGACAATGACATTAACAAGGACTATTATCAGCCAAAAGGCTAGGACAATTTCACCAAAAAGCTTACTTCAGCACATGCTTTTGGGAGAACCAAACGACCAATTCGACCCGCATCACTGGCACTCAGCATCTTTTCAAACAGTGGCACAATTGTGGAATTCGAACTTTAATATATCATGGTTAAGGAAATCACTATCTGACTTTGTGAATAATCAAAATATATATAACATTCAATGTATGTTTCTGCAGAAATAAAATAAATATTTTTTTAATAACAACATGAAATAAAATGGATACTCTCCAGATATTTGCTGTAACTCTTGGTCTGTGATCCTTGGCCAATAACGAGGAAGCAACTGATTCCGTCCCCGTCCTTCAGCAGGTGGCCTTGCAACACGTATCTGGGAAACCATGCCAGCATTTGCCTCCAAACCTCCTGCAAGGGCTGACCTTGGGGGTTTAGGCAAAAGATGGCGAGACCTGGGCCCCTGTAGGAATGGAGACGATGTCTTTCTATTTTCCCTTTCATCAACAACAGCACTAGGAAGGGGACTTGAATTTCCTGAGGGAGCACCCAGAGTCATACTCAAGTTTGTCTGTGGCAGTGACTCGTATATATCTTTTATCCCCATGTTTGCTTTATATATGTCTGGTTTGGTTGTGTTGGACGATCCATTGCTTGCCTGATTAAAATTTGAGAAACATGCAGTTCCAATTTCTCCCACAGAAGGAAAAACTTCCTCCTCTTTCAATTTCCCAAAAGACCCAATTGTGTCAGCATTATGAGATTGAAGCAAGTGCCTAAGCCCATTACCCTCAATATTATTGCCCAATTGCATAAGCTTCAATTTTTCAATGCTATTTCCATTCAGTTGGGTGTCCATAGAACTGGGATGCAATTCATTGACATTATCA
This sequence comes from Quercus ilex subsp. ballota, assembly GCA_032727855.1. NCBI lineage: Eukaryota > Viridiplantae > Streptophyta > Magnoliopsida > Fagales > Fagaceae > Quercus > Quercus ilex. Next base: position 34,540,378 of record CM064914.1, on the reverse strand, counting down.
ACTTTGGAAGTGCCAAATCCATCAGGCTTTTCATTGCTTGAAATCTGTGTGAATGTGTTTTATAAGCATATCGCTAATACCGGAATTACAAAAGTTTACAGATGATTTCAAACATTGCTTTGCAATAAATTAATACACGCAAGTAACAAACAACTCTATGATGTTTATAAAAGCAATGCAAATTCATTCAGGAAAAGTGGCAGGAAGTTGACCAGAAAGCACTTGCTTTCCTTTATAATTGCTTAAATATCTCTTCAATGACCTATTTGTCAACACCATTACCAAAAGATGCATATAGAAGACAGGACACCAATGCAGACCCACAGGAAATGTTACTTAGAAATTAAGAGCATCAAAATACACCATTTCTTGAATGGAGAATGACAAATCTTACACATACGTACTAATTCATAAGCAGAAATTGGAAAAATGGTTAGTGGGAATGGCCCTGGACCATTGGTGTGATTTCTATAACTTACCAATAAATTACGCATTTTAATGTTGATATGATAATAACTACAAAGACCTGATCATCGTATCAAACAATAATTCAAAGTTGTTTCTAATAGCAGAGATTAATTGATCTGTGTATAGGTTTGTCTTACAGGGACAAGTCCTGTATTCTTCGCACAGTTTATACAGCTTACACCACCACAATCAAGCAGCTCAACCAGAGAAATGGAAGTGATGCACCCACAGTGAAGGCGCTGCAGATACCAAAACTTGTTAGATTGCAACTAAACCATACCAAAGCATTAATATGGGCAAAGTACAAATTCTTAAAAAATGTTGGGTTCTGGCTTACCTTGCCACATGAAGTGCACTCCCTCCAACCAGAGTCCTTGGAGTGATACACATCACAGAAAATCGATTGCTCATACACAGACCTAAAAACCCATAACTTTAATTAAAGGAAGTGGGCACTATTTGTTCAACTATATCCAAATCAATGAGCATATATGGACACAATTTTTTTCACTGACATAGCCTATTGTGATTGGTGTTACCGTGTTAGTAGTGTATATGGGTGAAAGTGAGGTTACTTCAATCATAACAGACCATATCAGCAGTTGTTAAGTAAGTCGTGTCCCTAGCATTACCCTTATCCAATTGAATTTTTTTTTTTTTTTTTTTTTAAATCCTCCAAACCATTACATGGCGATTCAATTACCATCCACGTGGATTTTAGTTACATCATCTCATTAACTCAATTAAACAAGTCACATGACTATTAAGGGTCCATTTAGTTAGGTATATTGGGAGCTTAAAAGAGCATTTTTAAAATCCAAAAGGACCAAAACTCCTCATAGCTTTTTTACAAACGCTCATTTTAAATTTAAAACACCGTTTTCTAACGGCTTATACAAACGCACCCTAAATACATCATGTGATTATCTATATATAGTGTATGGTCATTTGAATTATCATATAGCAAGATAAAATTTTGTTAAAAATAAAATAAAAATAAAAAAAGTCATATTGCAAAAAATACTAAAAATAGAAACGAAACTTAACACCGAAATAGTAGAGAATATATGTATACAATATTTTTTTTTAATATATATATATATATATATATATTTTTTTTTTTTTTGGCAGTCTACAATTTTTGAATCTCAAACAACTTACAACTTATAAGGCAGTGACCGTACAATTCTAAATTAGCAAAAATCAAATTGAAACAAAGAAAAAGAAAGATAGATCAAATTATTTAACAAAAATTACCCGCACTTATCACAGAGCTTAGCGAAATCGCCGGATCGCAGAGCCCAACCTTTTTTCGAATCCGCCGACGTGGACTCACCGCACAGTACATTCATGCAAGTCTTCTTCGAGTTCGACGACGCCATTTTCGAATTCAAATTCAAATTCTGCCAAATTCAATTCCACGATATCCAAATCAAAATCGAAGAGTTAGTAAAATCAAAAATCAAAAATCCCTAAATACTCGCAGGTAGTAAAAATCGCAAAAGAATTAGTCAACAAGAGCGGCAATATCACGAAGCAAAGAAGAGCATAGACCTTAATTTACTATCTCCGTAACCAACAGTCACCGGAACTAGTTTCATTCAAATTTTGCGGTTGTTGACGAAGAAGAGCTGAGCGGAGCTTCGCTTTGGGTTGGAGTTGGAGTTTTTTTTTTTTTGATTCGGTAATGGAGCAGTGATCGGAGAGGCGGTTGGATCAGAGGATTGGGCTGAGATTCCGGTGAACGGAGAGGTGAAACGGCGGTGAGGTGATTTTGGGTTTTGGGGGGGAGAGAAGAGGAAGCGTGTGCATGCAGAGCAAAAAGAGAGAGAGAAAGAGAGAGAGAGATAGATAGAGAAATGCGCACAAAAATGCATGCACGATGATACTTCAAGACACGGCGAACTCTTTCCCCACTTCCCTTTCCTTCACTTACCCCCATTTTTTTTTTTTCAAGGGAATGTTTGGCCAACTAAATAATTGATTAAATTTTGATATAAGCATAATAAAAAAAGAATCCTTCTACTTTGGTATAATTCTTATTTATTTTAAAACCGAGTAAGGGCGACTAGCCACCACTTTACAAAATATTTTACTTCTTATTTTTGATATAGGAGAGACGGGAATTTGAACCTTTAACATTTTCGATCCTATGAAAATACTAAAAAATATCAATTAAATTATAAGATTCTTAACGTGAAATATTCTACTTGAACATAATAATTACAATAGTACTTACACATTTGCTAGTAGGGTGATGAAGAGGGGAATGAGAAATTTTAAGTTCCCTTTGAATGGTTTTTATTTTATTTTATTTTATTTTTTACATTGTATAATTCATCTTGGGTGAGATAAAAATAAGTTGCATTTGGAAAATGAAAGGTTAAAAAAAATGTACCTAAGAAATTAAGAGGCACATATAGATATGGGTAAAGGAAGCCTCAAAATGCAAATGTTGAGCTTTGGGTCAAATGACATCCAGTGAAGTAGTGGCTAATTGGGCTTTTTATGAATCAAAGGATCAGCGCGCCTACTTTTTATTATTCAAAAGTCGGTTGAATTTGGCAAATTATTGTATCGGAAGTTCAAATGAAATAAGTGGTCGAGTTCTCTTTCTACAATTTAATTTATAGATTAAGAACTATACCAAAAGCATCCAAAATTCAATCCAGCTTACTCAAGTGAGGTTAGAATTAATTTTTTTTGTGTGAAAAATGTGTACATTAAAACATCAAATTTAAAACTAAAAATTGATTTGTATTGGTAGGTTTGTAAAATGCCAAACGCTCCCTAAAGTTTAAGTTTTTCAAATCATAACTAAGTAGAAAGAAAATAAAAGGGAAAAAAACTAACTGAATTTATAAGCTCAGATAGTCTCTGTTGTGGATTTAATTAAAACAATCGCTATCTATTGGTAGTTGATTGCTCGGAATGTCGAGATTGCCCCTTGCATTGAGCATGAAGAGCGAGTATTTATGTGTCTATGTACAATGGGAGTAGGGAGATTGACATCATATATGATGCATATATTCCAAAAAGAAAGTGTAAAAATTCGGCCGGCTAAACAACATCGTTACTTGCGCCACTTGGATTTTTTTTCCCTTTGTTTTTTTAATCACTTGGATAATTCGCATGCAACAAGAATCAGAACTGTAAATTACGAAAATATCCCCTTTGTTATTATTATTATGATTATTTTCAATGATATGGTAGAATTTATCATAGTTTTAAAAACCGAACCGGTCATCAAACTGTTTTTTTTATTTTCGGTTCAACCCCGGTTCTTGCCTGGTTTTTGACCGATTTTTCGGTTTTTGACCGGTTGTTGATCGGTTTTAGGGGTTTTAACCGGACCGGACTGGCTCTCGGTTCCCAGTTGAACTGGTCGGACCAGCCAATCCAGTCCGGTTTTTAAAACAGTGGAATTTATAAGTTATAACCCTAGGGTCTACTCCATAATAATTCTTCTCAAAGTAATCGTGGATTTTTGGGTTTCACTTCATTTAATTGGTAAAATGTCTTGTAATCGAATCGAGAATCTTAAATTGAACGAAACTCATTAGTGTCTTGAGCGAATAGTAAAGAATTAACATTCAGTATAAAGTCAATTATTTGCTGACAAAAAGACTAAAATTTAAGTGGTTATACTTTAGGTTCTTTAATTATATTCAACCACACTATTGCATTAATGAATGGATCACGTAGTTACATTTAATTGTTATAGCAAGACAATGTATATTATATTTGGAAAATGTTAAAAATACAAACATTTTTACAAACAGTTGATGAAGTGAGTAGTTATTGGTAAATGAAAAAGTGATATTAGTGGTAGGTCTAGATGAAAACTATTAAAAATTGGGCTACCATAGTTATATCAGTTGGTAAAAATATTGTAAAATAGTTTATAGTTGTAGCATTAATCTATATTTTTTGGAGTAATCTATAACCACAAACTATTTTACAACATTTTTACAAACCGTTAATGCGGCAAATTCTTACTAGTTCTCATATGAGCACACCATTAAAATCACATTTTCACTTATCAATAACCACTCACCACATCAACCGTCTGTAAAAAATATTGTAAATAATTTGTATCTCTATCTCTTTTTCTTTTTCTTTTTTTTTCTTTTTTTTTTTTGGTTACACTTATAAATACAAAAATGCAATTAAATTCAATTCAAGAACTTTAATTTAAATTAACCCCTTAAAAAATAGCTTTTATTTATTTTTTATTAGTAGTAGTAAAAAAAAAACCCCTTTACCAACAAGCAATAGAAGCCTCAATTATAGCATAAGGATGTAAAAATAGACATGATGGAGGTCTTCCTCTTTCCAAGTCTTCTCGTTGTCTTTGGACCATCCAACTCCAACGTAATTCTACGCATCAACTTGTGTCTGTCTGCTACTCATGTTGGCGTTGATTACGTTTTTTTTTTCCTCCCTTTTCTTTGTTTAGTATTTTATGATGTCATGTCAGTAGGTGATGATGATATGTGAACTCAGAGTACGGTGTAACTACCCCGCAGAAAAACAGACACTCTAAACCACGCGCCCTAATATGAGCAAATCGGTCTGTTGAGTAGTCACACGCGTTTCATTTGCGGCTTGAGTCGTAGCTCATCGACGTGTACATTGCAATGAACCACAATTCATTGGAAAATTCTTCTTTTAGTATGACTTTTTATACTTTACATTATCATAAGGTTTTGGAAAATTATAAAATTGACAAAATTGACGTTTCGACATTCGTTTGCTCTTCTTTCTATAAAAAAAAAAAAAACATTCGTTTACTCTTCAAAGTTAAACTCAATTTGTTAAACTCAATTTACTTAGTTTCAGTTAACTCAACGTGTAATATATTTTATTGTCAAATAAAAGATTTGATATTCAAATCTCTTGCTTACATTAAAAGAAATTGTACGGCGCGTGATCCCCAAGCCCACTTGGGACTTGAACTTCAACCCTACAGTGTGGCTCATGACCCCAATCTCTACGTTCGAAACTGGGCCCTAGGCCAGCTAAGGCCATGAGCCCAAGCCTCATACCACTATGCTTAAACCAAGTCCCATTGGACACGTAATCTTGATCTATACACACCATTATTAAGAATTGAGGCTTGCCCGGTCAACTACATCTCGGACGGGAACGTGATTGCTCGAGGATACTATATCTCAGCTGCTTGGTATTACCCTGGGGAATATCGCTGCCGAGCATCCCTCTTGAGGTGGGAACCAATTCCAAAGCCACTACTACCACTCCCAACTAAACGTCCACTTAGAAGCAATAGAATTGGACCCCCTTACCTACTAATAACCTAAAGTAATCATAACCCCTCCACCAATCTTGAGCTATAAATAAGAGATGAGAATGAGTAAGAGGGGGTTGGAAAAAATACTAGAGGGAAGAGAGAGCTGAAGGCATAAAAGGGGCAATACGAGAGAAAGGAGAGAAGTTTGTAGGATTAGGTCCAGTTGTTGGGTCTCTAAGTTAAGAATTGTGCATAGTAGGAAATCCAAAACACACATTACAAATAGATTATGAGCCTAAGCGAAGGATCAGCCCATTAGCCTCATTTTTGGCGCGCACAGAAATGATTAATGTCTTAACTTGATAATTATAATAAGTAATCATCCGATAAAGTATTTTGTTATCAAATAAGAGATTTGAGGTTCAAACAATTTTGTTTACACTAAAAAAATGATTAAGAAATTTGTGATTTAACTTATGTCTACACCAAAAAGTGATTAGTGTTTAAGAGCAATCATTTGATAAAATCTTATGTCGTTAAATAAGATATCTGGTATTCAAACTTCAACTACACAAAAAAATTATTAGTGTTTGGGTCTGATAATAAGAGCAATTATCATGAAGAGACGTTATACGTTAAAATTATATTATATCTAAAAAAAGAGCTAGGGTTTGTTTAGATACCGTTTATTGCTGAAAACTGAAAACTGAAAATATTGTAGCAAAATAATTTTTAAATGTGTAAATAGTACCATGAGACCCAGTTTAAAGTTTTTTTTGCTGAATAAAGTATTTGCAGATCCCATAAAGAGTGCACGGGACCCACTGGAAAACGCACAAACGCAAACGTAGACGCAAGACGCTGTATCCAAACTAACACTCAAGCTCAATTGATTGGAATCTTTTGAGTAAATCTTGATAATGAATAATAGTGAGTTTAAATTATTTTTTTTATTTTTTTTATTTATAAATGTTTTTGTAGTAGTTTTGTCTATATAAATGTGTATGAACGCCCACTTTTTAAGATACGTGGTATTTTTATCCACTTTCAACTTGTCTTTTTCGAATCCAAAGCCATCATAAGTTGATATCTTTTTGGGTAAGTATAAGTGGATCTCAACGTACCATAAAAATTTGTAGTGCTTTGAAGCATATCTTGCTCGATGGTTTGGTCACATCTATTATCTATTCCTCCACTTACTTGCACATGCATAGACTAACATCTTCTTTGATTGAGATAAGCTTCCATTTCGTTGCAATCATTTTGTACTAACAAACGAGGATCAACTCTTAGCTTTTAAGTGATGAATATTCCAAGCTTAAGTGCAAAGAATTGTCAATCAAAGAATAATTGTATTCGTATGCACTCCACACATTAGTCTCCAAGTACAGCTCAACCCAACTCAACATATATATATATATATATATATATATATATATATATATATAAAATAATAATAATTTATTGTTCATTTTTTACTATTCACCGCAATGATTTATAAAGTATTAGAAGAATCCAAGTCACAAAATATTAACCGGGGGTAAATACAAACACAATCAGCTTATTTGGGTAAGCTAATCATTCGTGCCATATGATCACCTGGTAGGGCTATGTAGTATATGAAAAGATTGGCCCATGGATAGTAACGTGGAGGTCAGTTGGTGCAATTTAAAACTAGAGCCAGAGAAGCACATCACTTTAAAAATAAAATTCAGGTTTATAATAAACTGAATTTCAAAGACAATGGCCAACCTTCAATGAATTGAAAAAACAATTCATAGAATCTATTAAGAATAGAAAATGGAAACTATTAGTTGTTCGTTTTGCATGCACCTAGATTAGTTTGGACATTTTAATGGTTGAATTCCATTATTCGAAATAACTTGGGACATATTGGTTTTTATAATTAATTAAGTTTATAACAAGTTATGGCAGACCGCGAGGTGCTGTCTGGTCCCTATTTTTTGTAATCTCTTGCTCCTCCTTGTGCAATAAAATTGTCTTTATTTAATATATAGAATGTTTTTAAGTAATGATGGATTTTGGATCCACTATTCATGTGAGACAATGTGATACCACATCATTATATTTTGAAAATACCAAATAGCTGAATAAGTATTCTCAAATGATACTATCACCTTTAATAAGCTTTAAGGTATTAAATGAGGCTGTATGTTTTTATTTATATGGAATATTGTAAGAATAGTAATGTCAATGAGGCAAGGCGAAGCTAGATTATGAGTGCCTTGTTCCCACCCAATTCCCTATTTGTAGGGGAGATGTGAACACGTGGGAGATTGGGTTCAAGACGAGTTTGAGGTATTTTGTTATCTCCTAAAAAGGTGATTTCAACATTAATGAGACTAAGGCCCCTTTTGGATTAGCCTGATTTCATCACTCAAACTGAGTTCTCATCACTCGAACTAAGAATTGTGTGGGACCCACTGAATACTGGAGTGTTTGGCTTGATTTCCTCTCCCAGTTTTCATCACTCAAACTCAGTTTGGGTTAAGTGAAAAACATGAAAACCGAAAACAGCAAAATGTTGTTTTCTGTTTTCACCCCTCAAACTGAGTTTGAGTTCAGTGGCATTTTCGTAAATCTTTTGACCTCGTGGAGCCCACCCGTATGACTTATCCCATCAAGTAACGTCTCTCTCTCTAACCCGTTCTCTGTCACTTCTCCTTCTTCATTTTTTTTTTCTGTTACCCAAAGCTCTCTCTTCTCACTGACCTAGTGAGAGAGTAAGACTAGAAAAGAAAAGGGACACCGGCGAATCAGACTAAGCCAAGACCAGAGACCAGAGATCGGTTCAGCCCAGTTCCGCCGCCACCAGCCAATGACCCAGAAAAGGAAAACCACGAGACTATGATCGCCGGTGCTGGTTCAGCCCAGTTCTGCCGCCACCATCAAAGCGAGAGCCTCGAAACACCAAGACCATGATTGCCGAAGCTGGGTTTTGATTTTGTCGCCAGTGCTGGGTTTTATTTTTATCTTGATGAATGGGTTTTGATTTTGTCAATGGTTGATGAATGGGTTTTGTTGATGGTTGATGGGTTTTGTTGATGAGTTTTATTTTGATTTTGATGAGTGGGTTTTGATTTTGTCAATGGTTGATAAATGGGTTTTGTTGATGGTTGCTGGGTTTTGTTGATGAATGGGTTTTGTTGATGGTTGCTGGGTTTGTGGTGGTGGATCGGTTTGTAGTGGTTGATGGTGGCTAGTTGCTGGGTTAGTGGTGGTGGATTGGTAGTGGTTGATGGCGCCGGTGAGTGGCTGTGGGTTGAAGGGAGGGAGAAGATAGAGAGATAGAGATGGAGAGACGCGGGTAGCAACAGACGCAACAGTGGGTAGTGTCAGTGGTGGGGTCCACGGGTTTGGGGAAAAGTGGTAGAGATATGTAACTGAGAACTCAACCCAAACATGTGTTTTACAATTTTTGAGTTAAACTGAATTTGAGAATTGAGTTATGAGTTTTGAGTTAGAGTTATAAGAACTGAGAACTGAGAACTGAGTTTGAGTTAGCTCTAAACCAAACGGGGCCTAAGTATCCGTTTGGATACAAGTCTGCGTGTTCCCCTTTTCTTTTTTTTCTTTTCTTTTTTGCTTCAGTCGCAGTTGTTGACCAAGTCAGTAGTGAACAGTGCACCCGTGCACTATTCACATCCCACGGAACTATTCACATATTTAAAATTTATTTTACTACAATGTTTTCATTTTTCAATTTTCAGTTTCAGTTTCAGCAAAATAAGTTCTATCCAAACGGACCCTAAGATAAAAAATAAAAAATAAAAAATATTAAAAAAAGAAAAGAAGGAAGAGGAACAGTTGTGGGCGTGTTAAGAGAGAGAGAGAGAGAGAGAGAGATGAATTATTTTGGAGATAGTAATATAAAATATAAATTATAAATAGGATGTGTATAAATAATTTAAATTTATATTAAATAAAAAAAATATATACACACACAATCAGGGCGAGGCAAGTCAGGCGGGTGAGGAAAGGTGAGTCAAGTACAGTGGGAAATTTTTGTCATCCCTACGTATGAAGGATTTAGGATTCTTCTTTGACCAACTAAACAATTTTCATCTTTTTAGAATAAAAAATATATTAAAACCCAAAACTAAATTAATAAGTGAAAAATAAAACTAGTAAATATCTAGTATTAGAAAAATATAAAGTAAAAGCAAAAAATACAAACTAATTATTTCTTAATACATTTCAAATCAATCATTAATCAAAATCAAATTTGATGTTCTTTTAAATCATGAAAGTAATTTATAATTTATTTTATACTAAATTTCATAACACGTTTTTTTTTTTCAATGTATAACATTAAAGAGTCATTCAGAAATTATTTTCCATTATCTTATTATATGTTGATATTCTTTCAACCAAAAAACTAGTTAGTGTCGCCAAGTTAAAACACACACAAATAAAATAAATAATAATAATAATAATAATAATAAGTGGAGTTATACAACACAATATCTAAATTATAAATTTTCAAACTTTTGACATTTGATTTCAAATATCAAACAACCAAAGTCGTGTATTTGTGTTAAACGAGGGCTAAAATCCGAATTACTCCCATTTTAAGTTTGTGTGGATTGTCATTGTGGTCCTTACAATTTATTTATGTCATTTTTGTCCTTAAACCTTAACATTTTTGTTAAGTTGATCATTTTGTCCATTGATGTTTACATAACTATCATTAAATGTATGGGTTCCAATTAGCTCAATTAGTAAAGTCTCTGATAGTTGTATAAGAAATCTGGGGTTCATTCCCGGCCCACACCAAAAACTGACTAGTGTCTTGGTTTGATAATAAAGAGCTATTATAAGGAGCGAACGCTATATGTTGAAACTCTCTCAAAAAAAAAAAAAAACTATCATTAAATGTATTTAAACAACGCCATATCACATATGTAAATAATAATAGTTTCATAAATAACAATGGACAAAATGACTAATTTGACCGAAATGTTAAAATTCAAAGTCTGGGAAAAAAAGGCTTTATAAAATGACAATTCATCCAAACTTTAGGTGATTTTATATGATGTCATAACTTTCAAGTTTCATCATCATCTTTAACAATAAGCTCGTTAGCTTAGGATATAGTAAATAAACTCAACCATGTATGAACAACTCGTACTTAACTCTAGAAAAAAGTTCGTTTAGCCAGTAGACAAAGCGAGTTCAAAGGACAAGTTTAGATTTGACTATTAAATAAATAAAGATTAGACATAATAATGTGTGTGGGTACTTGAGGACCAAGGATGAAGTTAAAGGGTCGCGGCATTGGTCCGATGATCGAGGAGGAAGTTGGAAAGTCGCAGTATTGACATGGGAATGCTGCAAGCCACGGGCCCGAGGGAAGAAGCCACCCGAGGAAGAGAAGAAACGAATCATGGGACTCTGTGGCATTCTAAGTGGGAACTGGAGTCTGAAGAGCGTGAAAGTCAGTGGACAGTAGAGAAGCTTCTGGTCTGGTGTAGCCTATGGCATCTGCATTAAATGGTAGACAACAGTTTTATCAGTTGCATTGATGAGGAAATGACTTGAGCAATGTAAGCCACAACTAAGTATATTCCTTCCACCATCTTCTTCAGATGTGAAAGGTAACAAGTGTCAGAAAATGAGAGAGGTTAGGTGAAAATGAATGGTGAGGATGTGATGGAGGTAGAGGTATATAAGGGAAGGAGAGAGCACTAGAAAAAGGGATCGGAAAAAGAGAAAAAGAACAGAAGTAAGAACATTGAGAGAAAAGAGTGAACAGTATTACTTTTTATACAAAATTAGTCTCATTGGGAGAACTTGTGGAGAGGCTGATACTCATTTGTTTCTAAATACAGACTTTATTTTTCCTTGTAATTGTCCCTGGGCAGAGCCCTCTGTTGTTGTTAATTCCCTCATCTTACAAATTTTATTGGTTTAGGCCAGGGTTGAGAGGCATAACCCATTATTCTAAGTGGGCTTGGGCTACAAGTTTTCTGGTCCTTACAATGTGTTTGTAAACAACTTCACTTGGGAAGATTGATTAAAGTATATATATAAATATTCGATATTCATATGTATAATGTAGAACATATTTACATAAACTTGAGTCTAGATTGAGTAAGTCTATAGAGCATGGCATACGATATAAAATTATTATTTATAATTTATTAACAATAACATATATAGTCAATTCCATAGCAAAAATCATATATAAATTTTAGCATTACCGAATTGATTAATCCAATTTTTATAAGTTTATAAATAGAAATCATTCTATCTAAGTAATTAAAATAATATAATTTATTTATTAGCAGTTATTAACATAAATTTATTAATTTAGAAAAAAATTTACCTTACTTTTTTTTATAAGAGAATAAACCACAACATCTTCTATACTATTAATAAGAGGATTCTCATGTTTCGTCTTCAATTTTTGGTATACCAAAATATCCTTATACAAATTCTGAAATAACATACCCTTTAGTTTAATTTTTTTTTTCCTTACAAAAAGGGAAAAAAATGTTAAAACGGTAATACTATCTCACGTACAAAAGGAAAAAAAAATTGTTATTCTCACCACCCATTTGTATTCAACTGTCTGATTTCTATCTGTATTTGTTATCTATTTGAATTCAAATACTTCAATTATCTGTATAAAAAAATAAATTACTTCTTCCCAAAAAAAAAACCCCACTATCTCACACAAAAACTACTCATTCTTATCCTGGATTTTCTATGGTTTTTTTTAAAAAAAAATTCTTTAAAACATTCCAAAATTTTTGTTATCCAAATTCTATACAATTATCACAAATCCTCATTCATCCACACTAACGTTGTACAGTACACTAGCCAAGGCATGGGAGAATGTCGATATGGCTGGATCTGGACCTTACACATGGAGTGGTTGTGAGCAAAGGAAGAGGAAACGTTGGCTACAAAGTTCTATCCTCAGCCCATGTAAAGGCGTGACTACATTTGGAAGAGAGTAAGATATGCATCTGACATGGTACTCAAGCACTCACAAAAGGGAGATAGTGATCTTTTAAGGGCAACAACTATATAAACATCCCTTATTGGCTGAGTGCATGTTGGACTACTCTAGGGACACGTGTATCACCTACAATGCTTTTGATGTCCCTCTCGTTGCCCAAAAGTTGTTCCCCATGCAGTGGTAAAGTCACCTACCTATATGCCACAGTGCTAATGTTGGTGTACTCTCTCTGCTCTAGTCATCAAGTAATACCCCAGTTGTAGTAAAGTCCAAAATAAGAAAATGATGACTTGACACCTGTCTGTACTTAGCCATATTCCTTAGATTATAAGAGGAACATGCAGCTAGACTTTTAGGGTAAAAATCCAAGTAGATCTTTTGAGAAGAGAGTAGAAAGTTGATAAGATAGTGAGATAGAAAACAAGGTCTCTCTTCTTAATTGTACAAGAGTTACCTCTTTTTCCATACAATCCAAAGCTGGATAAAACAAGAATGATTCTTTCTTGCTCAAACCGTGGTTTTTCATCCATTTTCTAGGGTTTTCGACATACATCTTGTGTTCCTTTTATATTTTTGCTATCACTTTCCTCTTCTTTAGACATTATGATGTCAAAGTTCGCATTTTTATCATTCATGAGCTTTCTCATCGAGATGTACTGTTAGATAACTTATTCACTCTCCCGTATAAGCTCGAATCTAACTTGCACGTACAAACGTATATCATTCTTTTGTTCAAATCTCAAATTTTTTTATTTATCACAATTCTTATCTCAATCAATAAATTCAAATGTCTCATTAGGTTTCAACTTCTTACGGTTCTCTATCTCATTTTTAAACATTATTCCACGTTACCTTACCTCATTCTTTGGAAAAAAAAAAATACACACGGTTATTTATATATCACTTTTAAGCATTATAACACTAAACCAAAAAAACAAATCTATTAACTATATAAAAAGAGCCAATAGCTCATGAATAGTGTCTTTGGTTTATTCAGTCGTTGAGCTTTACTTTTCTTTTTTCTTTTTTCAAGTACACCAATTTTTTGAACTTTGTTTTCGCTTTTGTTTATTTATTTTTAAACCTTTATATATTTACTTTGTAAGCTTATGGTGTAGACATACAAAAAGTGGCAAATATTATACATATTTGCAAAAAAAAAAAATGTAAATCTATATATAAAAAGCATGAATGGGAAAAGCTATAATAGTTTCGCTATGGTAGTTTTGGTTTGTTCAATTTTCATTGTTTTGCTGGCAACATTTTTTTTTTTTTGGTGAATGTGTAAAGCTACAGTAGATTTGCTACAGTATTTTTGGTTTGTCCAATTTGCACTGTTTTACATTGTAATAAAATATTAACATAACAAATTGTCACAATATTTTTCACAATTGTTAAAGTGTTAATTCCTTATAGGTTAAAATAAAATAAAAAAATATTATACTGGAACCAACCACAACTAAAAATAAAGGTATTGTGAAAAAAGAAGTGCTACATCCACAATATTTTTCACAACACTTTAATAACAAATTATAAACGGTAAATTGTTACTGATTATAATTTAGACTTACCAATGAAATTACTTTTTTACCCACCAATAACAACCTGTAACAACCTACTAATTATGATTTGTTGTAAAAATGTCATGGACATAACATTTTTTTTATAAAAATGTTATGACATCTTGTTGTCGTCATAATATTTTCAAAATTGCTTAACTGTCAATTCTTTACGAGTCAAAATAAAATATAACAAAATTATAAAGGTATTATAAAAATGTTGTGTCATTTTGTTGTGTTTTTAAAATTTTTTTGTTGATTTAGTCAGATTTGTTAAGCCAAAATTTACTATTTCACATATAATTTTCTTAGGTTGACTTTTTGTATTTTTTTTTTCTTTGTGCACCATTTTAAGTAAAAACACATAGTTTTATACTCAAAAACTTAGGATAAAAACATTTTTCGTCCTCTATGTTTGGGATAGTTTATAGTTCATCCTTAAACTTTAAAATCAAGTAATTTTTCCCTTAATATTTTGGAAAAGAGCAAATATGTCATATTGTTGTTCTCTCAGTTAAACACTAATGAAAACTTATGATTCTTAAAATATTTTATTGTGTAATATCTAAAATACTTCCACTAAATTTTAATATCCCAAAAATTTTCTTCACGTATTTTGAGTTTTAGATGGTAGTAATTCTTAGAAAATTGAAATGATGACATAAAGTGTTTTATTTGTTATCTAAAGAACATTGATTTTCGAGATTTAAATTTTTGAAACTTATAATTTATTTAATGGAAAATTTGATGACACATACCATTTTTTTTATCTTTTTTTAATTCTCTTAGCAAAATTCAGTTGTTTATTATTGGAATATGATGATATTTGTTATTATTCTTAGAAGTTTTTAGTGAGTGAATATATTGCCTTTAGCAATTAAGAACTAAAAAACTATTATAGTAAAATAGATATTTATATGTTAAATAGCTAACCTAACTTTGTGGTTGATCAAAATTCTTATACGAATGAGATTAACTTTTTATGACCTAATTATCAAAATTCTTAAAATTAATGTCTCTTTGATTAATGTAAATCTCTATGTATTTTAAAAATCAAATAATTTATATCTTTATTTTGTAATACAAATAAAATCTAAAATTGGCTTTAATCACTACTCTTTTTTCACAGCAAGCACGCTCCTTACACGTGCTGCCCAACTAGTATATATATAAAAAGCGCGAATGCGCTAATGAACAATAGCTACAATGCCTTTTTTTTTTTTTCTTTCAGTAATTGGTTTGTGCTTTTTTTTTTTTTTTTCATGTTAAATATTTATGTAAACTGGCATATATATTGTTATACTAACACAATAAATGTCACAATATTTTCACTATTATTGAGGCGTCAATTTCTTATAGGTCGAAATAAAATAATAAAATATGAAACTGTATCTGTAACCAACTATAACTGAAAATAAATGTTTTGTGAAAATGTTGTAACACCTGTTGTGTAAGTGTGTAAAAGCTACCGTGCTTTTTGGTTTGTTCAATATGTACTATTCATCACTTCATTGGGTTTTTTTTTTTTTTTTTTTTCAATCACCAGTTTGTGCTTTTTAAAAAAAAAAAATTATATGAGCTGGCATATATATTGTTATACTGACATAATTTTATTTTTTTTCCTAGTCATTGATTTGCGCTTTTTTTTTTCTTTTAAATATTTATATGAGCTGGCATATATATATATATATATATATATATATTATTATGCATACATAACAAATTTCATAATATTTTCACAATTATTGAGGTGTCAATTTCTTATAGGTTGAAATAAAATAATAAAATATGAGACTGTAACCAACCACAACTGAAAATAAATGTTTTGTGATAATGTTGTAACACTTATTGTGTGAATGTTTAAAATCTACAGTACTTTTTGGTTTGTTCAATATGTACTATTCATCACTTCAAATTTATTTATTTTTTTAGTCATTGGTTTGTGTGTTTTTTTTTTTTTTTTTTAATATTTATATGAGCTGGCATATATATATATTGTTATACTTACACAACAATTTTTTTTTTTTCAGTCATTGGTTTGTGTTTTTTTTTTGTCTTTTAAATATTTATATGAGCAGGTATATATATTGTTATTGTTATACTAATATAACAAATTTCACCATATTTTCACAATTATTGAGGTGTCAATTTCTTATAAGTCAAAATAAAATAATAAAATATGAGATTGTGACCAATCACGGCTGAAAATAAATGTTTTGTGAAAATATTATAATACTTGTTGTGTGAATGTGTAAAAGCTACGGTACTTTTTGGTTTCTTCAATATATACTGTTCATTACTTCATTGTTTTTTTTAGTCATCTGTTTGTGCTCATTTTTTATTATTATTTATATGAGTTGACATATATATTGTTATACTGACACAACAAATTTTACAATATTTTCACAATTATTGAGGTGTCAATTTCTTATAGGTCAAAATAAAATAATAAAATATGAGATTGTGATGTGAAAATGTTGTAACACTTGTTGTTATCACAATATTTTCACAATTGTTGAGATCTTAGTTTCTTATAAATCAAATAAAAAAATGCTAAGTCCACAACATTTTCACACTAATTTTACAACAAATCATAGGTAAGCTATTATTAACGGATAAAAAAGTGATATCAGTCGTGAGTCCATTTTAAAATCAGTAACAATTTGTCATCTATAATTTGTTATAAAAGTATCATGGAGATAGAATTTTTATAAAATAAATAATAATATATCAGACCAAAACATACCACGGTTGAAAATAAAGGTACTGTGAAAATATTGTGACATTTTGTTGTGTTCCTAGACTTCTTTTTTGGTTTAGTCAAATTTGGTGAGCAAAAATTCACTATTTCAATCACAATTTTTTTCTGTTGGTTTTTTGTTTGTTATTTTTTTTAATGCATAGTTTAAAGTGGTTGTCCCAATTAAAACCCAATAACAATTTACCACCAAGTATTTGTTGTGAAAATATTGTGGATATAACATTACTCTAAAATAAAACTATAAAATATCATACTAGGGCCTACCATAGCTAAAATAAAGGCATTGAGAAAATATCGTGACATTTATTGTATTCCTAACTTTTTTTTTTTTTTTTATAGCCAATTTGTTGAGCCAAAATTTATAGTTTTACGGACAGTTTTCTCGGGCTGACTTTTTTTTTTTTTTTTTTTTAACACACTATTTAAAGTAAAAAAAACACATAGTTTTACCAACAAAAAAGAATTATGCCAAAAAGTATTTTCCCCCTTTATGTTTGGGGTAGTTTCATCCACCAACTTTAAAGTTGAATAATTTCCATCTTAATACTTTGTAGACAAGTATGTAGTCCTTATTGTTACTCTCTTATTTAAATCCTAACAAAATCTTATGGTTCCTAGAAAATTTCATTGTGCAATATTTAAAATATCTCACTAAATTTTAATGTTCCAAAAATTTTCTTCGTGTATTTTGAGTTTTATGTGTTAGTCATATTTAGAAAGTAAAAATGGTGATGTATGGTATTTTATTTGTTACCTAGAGAACACTAATTAATTAGTGGTTTAAATCTTCTAAATTTATAATTTTATCTAATAGAAACTTCAATGACATATGTCTTTTGTTATTTTGTTCTTTTTTTATTTGTTTTCTTTCTTAAAAATGCGCTCATTAAAAATTAAGTAAGTTAAGCATTGTAGTTGTGCTAATAAAATAAAATGATAAAGAATGAAGTATGAATAATAAAATATTTATTGCAAATGATTGTAGGTATTTAATTTGATGAAGAGTTTCAATTATAGCATATGTCATCATTTATTGCGAAAATTTAAATATTGTGATAACGTTTTATCATAATTTAGTTGTTTATTTTTGGAAGATGATGCCATTTGTTATCATTCTTAGTATAATTTTTTTGTGAGTAGATACTATCTTTAGTAAATATGTTCTAAGAAATGAAAAAGTATTTTGAATCAAATGATACAACGTCATCCGTATCAAAATCCAATAAACAAGAGACATGTGTGCAAAAATAACTACCCACTAACACATATCTTTCAATTATTAGTGGGTTAGTTATTTTTTGTTGACATGTCTTACATTTTTTAGATTTTGATACCGCTAAAATGGTATCATTTTATACCAAATACCTTCTCCTAAGAAATTATCATACTAAATAGATAGCCATATGTTAAATAATTATTCTAAATTTAAATATATAGTTTGATACTACTTCAAAAAATAATTCTATCTTAAATTTTCTCACTCCGCCAAAATTTAACGAAACCCACATTGTTTTGGTTCCTAAAACTAATTCTCCTAAGAGAGTGACTGATTATACGCCTATAAGTTTATGTAATGTCATTTATAAACTTGCCTCTAAAACTCTTGCAAATAGGCTTAAAAAAATACTTCCCTCTATTATTAGTGATACTCAAAGTGCCTTTGTAAATGGTAGACTAATCACTGATAATGTTTTGGTGGCTGTTGAGACGATGCACCATATTAATATGAGGAAGATAGGGGCTATTGGGGAGATGGCCCTCAAGCTTGATGTGAGTAAAGCCTATGACAAAGTGGAGTGGGCTTGCCTTGATAAAATTATGGAGAAGCTGGGGTTTCATCCAAGGTGGCGAGGTTTAATGATGCAATGTATTTCTTCAGTCACTTATGCTATCCGTATTAATGGCAAACCAAGTGGGCAGATTTTACCCTCCCGTGCACTATGCCAAGGTGATCCTCTTTCCCCCTATTTATTCCTGATTTGTACTGAAGGCCTTTCTGCCTTAATAAAAAAGGTCGTGGTTGACGGTCATATGGAGGGCATTTCGGTGTGTAGAGGGGGACCTTGTTTGTCTCATCTATTTTTTGCAGATGACAGCCTAATCTTTTGCAAGGCCACTATTGATGACTGTGAAGCTTTGCAGAAGGTTCTCAAGATTTATGAACTTAATCGGGCCAGCAGCTTAATCAGGCCAAAACTTCTCTTTTCTTTAGTTGCAATACAACAAAAGAGATCTAAGATGAGATAAAATTGAGATTTGGTGCTCAAGTGATTAGATAGCATGAGAAGTACTTGGGGCTGCCATCCTTAGTAGGGAGGAATAAGAAATATACTTTTAAAGAAGTCAAAGAAAAATTGGCGAAGAAACTAGCAGGGTGGAAGGAAAAGCTTTTATCTAATGCGGGGAAGGAGGTTTTAATTAAAGTTGTAGCCCAAGAGATCCTGACCTATACAATGAGTTGCTTTAAAATCCCTGATTCCCTATCTGAGGAGATGACGAGCTTAATCAGGAACTTTTGGTGGGGGCAAGGTAAAGATGAGCGAAAAATGGCATGGATGAGTTGGGAAAAATTATGCGCTCCCAAGGCATGTGGGGGCATGGGTTTTAAGCAATTAAAGGAGTTTAATCTAGCTATGTTGGCTAAACAGGGGTGGAGATTACAAACCGAGTTTGATTCCTTGTTGTTTCGGGTATTTAAGGCGAAATATTTTCCAACTAGTGACTTCAATGCAACTAGCTTGGGAAGTAATCCGTCCTATGCCTGGAAGAGTCTAATGGCAGCCCAGGCAATGGTGAGGGAAGGAAGTAGATGGCAGGTGGGCAATGGGTGCAGCACTCGGATCTGGCTGGACAAATGGTTACCTTCCCGTTCTACATATAAAGTGTCTTCCCCAGTATCAATCCTTTCTCAGGATGCTTGGGTTGAAACACTAATAGATCGAGAGAATGGAATATGGAAGAGTGAGCTGGTTCAACAAGTTTTCCTCCCCCATAAAGCTGACATTATTTGTGGTATTGCTTCAAGCACAAGTCTACTAGCAAATAAGCAAGTTTGGGCTCCAACTATGAATGACCTCTTTAGTATTTGGAGTGCTTACAAGATAGCTAGGGAGTTGGGTCTGAGAGCTGTTACAGGGGAAATGTTTGATGGTACTCGCTAGAGGAGTTTTTGGAAGCAACTTTGGAGGTGTAATGTCCCTCATAAGGTCTGCCATTTCGCTTGGAGGGCTTGCAAAAACATATTACCTATGAAGGTAAACCTGGTTCATCATAAAGTCCTGAGGGATAGCTGCTATGAAGAATGTAAGAGGGAAGCTGAGTCATCAGGCCATTTATTCTAGGGCTGCTCTAGAGCCCATGAGGTTTGGAGTAGCTCAAAGTTGTTTCAGAACATGGACAGCTTACGTTTCCACTTGTTTATGGATGTGTTATGGTTTGTGATGATGGAGTACCGGTGGGAACAAATTCGGGTTGAGAAGGTAATTATGATTGCATGGGCCATGTGGACGAACATGAATGAATGTAGAAATGGGAGAGTGAAAAAACCAAGTTAGGTGTTGTTGCAGTGGTCTTTGGACTATTTAGGGGAATACCAAGCATCCTCAGTGCAACCAGGTGGTTCGATGCCCTCCATAGCTATGAACTAGTCCCCCCCACCTCCTAATCGTTACAAAATAAATGTGGATGGCACTATGTTTAAGGATAAAAAAGTAGCAGGTATTGGGGTGCTAGTTCGGGATGCAGAAGGCATGTTGATTAGGGCCTGTAGTAAGCAGATCATGGCTCCTTTAAGGGCCATTGAAGCTAAGGAAAAAGCTATAAAATTTGGTTTTCAATTTGCAAAGGACTTATTTATCCAAGAGTTTACTTTGGAAAGTGATTCTCAGACTTTGATAAATGCTTTGATGGAATTGCCTTCACCACCTTCATCGGTTGCTGCTCTGGTGTATTGTTCATTGGCTACCTCCCACACTTTTCGTTATGTAGACTTCTCTTAAGTAGGTCGTAGGGGCAATAGGCCAGCCCATTTACTAGCAAGACATGCTTTAGGCATTGCTAATTATTCAGTTTGGGTAGAAGAGGTTCCTTGTTTCTTAATAAACTCTTGCCCATGATGTAATTGTTGCTTTTCCGTATTAACGAACACTTCGATTGTGTGTTCCTGGTTGGTGAAATGGACTCGGGCTCCGACCACTAGGGGCAGAGGCAATAGAGGAAAGGGATTTGGAGACAGGTTGAGTTGTGGCTGGGATTGTGCCAATGATGTCCGAGGGGCATTCTCCTCTTCCTTTACCTTCCATTTTCCACTGAGTTTGACTCGCCAACTCGCTCCTCCACTCCTAGTCAACTTGCCCACCCAAGTCACTTTTCAATGGCCAATCCAGGCCTTCGATTTCATTCCCCGACGCAGAGAAACGAATCGTATTGTACTTAACCAACTTCCGCGTGGTGCGACGCACGTTCGAGGACTACAGAGCCATCCGATCTATTCTTCGAGGGTTTCACATGTCAATCGATGAACAAGATTTATCCATGGATTCTAGGTTCCTAAGCGAGTTACAGCAGATCCTCGGTCAAAGAAAGTTGACGTTACTGGGGGTTTTCATTGGCGGTAGATACGTTGGAGGTGCGGATGAGATTTGCCAACTTCACATTACCGAGGGTTTTTTTTTTTTTTAATATAATTTTTTTTAATTTTCTTTTAATTTCGAAATTTATTTAAAAAAATAAGAGCCAAAACAACTTAATTTTGGCTCAATTAATGGCGGGACATAACTGTGGTTTAACGGAATCTTGCATTGACAAAATTGAAAGTTAGAGGACTAAAATGACAAAATTAAAAGTTAGAACACTGAAATGAAAAATGCTAAAAGTTAGAGGATTAGTTTTAAATTTTTGCCCAAAAAAAAAAGGGGGCAGCACGTGCCTTGCACGTGCAACCCTATTAGTAAATAAAAAAGGGTGAATATATAACGAAGTTCATTAATAAACTCGAGTTCTTTTTCTTTTTTTGAAAAAAAAAAAAAATCATAAAATTATAATCCTTAACCGTTAGGAGCAGGCCCGGTCCATAAAACCCTCCTTATCTAAGTGAGACTCATGGCCCTCTAATTACAGAGAAAGAAAACATTTCCTTACAATGTCATAGTACACTTTGTTTTCAATTTTCTTCTCACAGTTCATTCGGTTACTCCAAATTCTATACAACCAAAAGCACCATGGCGGGAATGGTGACCTTCAATCTCTCTTCTGCTTCATCTTCCATCTACAGCCGTCCATCAATACCATCGTCAAAAGCTTCATCACTTTTGTTCTCATCAAGGCCGTCCATTCTCCCAATGCAGCGAACTCCGTTCCGTTCCAGAATACTTCCAAGTAAAAATGCCCCTCCGTTTATTACCTTCCTCAATTTTGTTAGAGCTTGAGAGTTCAATTTCAAAAGGGTATGTTAATGACTTGTTTGTGTGCTTTTTTTTTTTTTTTTTTTTTTTTTTTGCATTGCATTGCAGAGATTTATGCATTTTCTAGTAACGATATCAAAGTGGGTTCCAACATTGAAGTCGATGGCGCTCCTTGGAGAGTTTTGGGTATTGTTTCCAAAAGATATTCTGTAACTATTATTAGCTTTTAACTGGGTTTTGATTTCTAAGCCCTGCATTGTGTGTGTGTGTGTGAGAATTATGTGTTTTTTGAGGGTTTAAGCCTTATGAAAGGAAGAAAAGAAAATTGAATTTGGGAATATACTTTTTACTAATTTTGAAGAGAGTAATTTATTTGGTACTGTGGGCCCTGTTAGCTGGTAAATTTTTCTTGTCATTGAATAAAGAACATGAGTTGGAATCCTACCAAATAGAAACTCATTGGTGTCTTTGTTTGATGATAAATAGCAATCATTATGAAACAGATGCAATAATTGTGCGCCAAACTATTCCTCAGTAAAGAACAATGCTACCATTCATGTCAGAGGACAGAGCATTACCCTTGGAGTACTGAATAATTTTACTTCTTAAGAATGGTTGGTTTGCATCTTTTTTTTCTTGACCAGTGAATCGTAAAATCAAGGGAGATCGAGTTGTAATTTTTATTGTTGACCCCCTGTACACTCTCTGTGTACTAGGGTGTCCCTTTTTTGATATCAATAAAACTTATTACTTATCAAAAACGAGTTGTATTTTGTAAACCAGAATTTAAAATTGAAGTAGACTGAATCCATTTTTTGTGAGTGGGACCTAACTTTGTTTTGCTAATTATATTCATGAACTAATTTTTCTTTTGGGTAATATGCATGTGAGTTATATTTTGTGCATAGCATTAGTGTAGTTGTCAATACACAGTGACGAAAACAATAAAGTTCTTTGTAATCATTTGTGTCATTGCGTGTTCCCGTTCAACGAGTAGTTAAGAGACAAGAAATTGGGTTTGGTATCGTCCAATGGTTTGATTTGGTAGTTTTCAAAATTTACTTACTTAGTTCCATATATTTGCCTTATATCCATGGTGTCTAATTTATAGACCACTCTGTTTTTCTAGGAGGAATCTTTTTATTCTTTAGGGACACCCTTCTGTTTTTTGCACATGTAATTTTGAATCTTATAGTTTGAATGCCCATTGGCCTTCGCCCTTCTGCAGAGTTTCTTCATGTGAAACCTGGAAAAGGTGCAGCATTTGTGAGGACCAAGATGCGTAATTATATAACAGGAAACACAGTTGAGAAGACTTTTAGAGCTGGAGTTACGGTAATGCATTTCATATTGCATACAGTTATGTCATTAAGTTATGTGTCCTGGTACCTTGTAAGTTCAATCTAGTTTGCAATGGCTAACATATGAACAACTTAACTATGTCTGCGGAATTTCTTAATGATTTATAGGTATGTCATGTTTTTGGAACTTAATTGAATCACTTAATTTAGTACATTATTTAAACTTTGGCTAAGTGAAAGATGTGTCATTTTTCATTGGGATTCTGTTGTAGTTTTTACTTGCTGCTTACATTTGCTGCTTCGTCATTTAAGATAGACTATGGAAAGGATTAGATGCTCCAACTTATGGTACCTTACAGGCTTGCACTGAAGTTTTAGTTAACTTTAAAGTGTAATATTTTCTTCAGCTAATCTTATTTTAGATGTGAATTTTCTTCGCATCTATTTTACAGAAACCTTGTAAAGGTGCATCATTTTATTTTTAGGAAAACTTTCAAACTAGGGATTGTTACAAAGTAATCTATTTGCTACGTCTTAAGTTGTGTAATTTTGCCTTCAGTTGTATAGCTCAGCTTTCAACTTGGGATCCACCAGTGTAAAAGGGTTAAACCATTCATCTCAGCTGTTGTTTAAATTCCCTTTGCCTTCAGTTGTATAGCTCAGCTTTCAACTTGGGATCCACCAGTGTGAAAGGGTTAAACCCTCATCTCAGCTGGAGGTGACATAAGCTATGATATGGCTATCGAGGTCCTTTTTCTGGGTAGCTCTGTCTGTGCTTTTCTAAACAATCACATATTATGGCCAAAAAAACATCAGTAAGACCAGAAAACTTAAATTCTCATAAGGATTCTCTAACGTATTCTAGAGCCTTTGTACTTTGTTCTTGTTATGACATATGGTTACTTCGTTGAATTTCACAGTGTTGGTAGTTGCTTCTTTTATTTATTTATTTATTGGATGTCGCTGTTTAGGAGCTCAGCCATAAGACCATTATTCATTGCATATTATGCAATGTGAAATATCTTAAATAGTAAGAAGCATGGACATGGACACGGAAATTGAGATGGACACAAGAAGACACGATGACCTGAAAATTCTTGTAAAATCAAGACACAACACAGTGGCAATACGACAATTAGTCAATATATATAGGAAAGTTTTATGTTTATTTTAAAATTTCAAAATAAATAACTATCAAAAATACAAAATCTTTTAAAATATATCTAAAACCAAAGGAATTAAAAAATAAAATAAAAAATCCCTATCAACACATTGAGGTTTGTGATTATAAAGTCAACTGGAACATATGGCACCCATGATAATGCTCATATATCTATGTTATACTGTGCCTCTTCAGTTCATTCTCTCTCTCTCTCTCTTGTCCTTATGTGTAATTGTTTGTCCAGATTGATGAGGCAGATATATTCAAGGAAACAAAGCAGTTCACATATAAAGATGGCTCTCAATTTGTCTTTATGGATCTGGTATTTTTCAGTATCCTAATCCTCTGATATGTTTGTTAGCATAGTGTTTTTGAGAAAGAAAGAAATTGCCATAAAAATTAATTTTTCTCTTTTACAACTGATTATAAGAATTTTATTTTGATAATTCAATAGTTATAACTTGGGAGGGGATATTTGAACCTTGGATGTATCCAATGGTAACATCAAGAGGTGTCAATCAATTGAGCTACAAGCTCTTGGCTGATTATAAGAATTAAAAATTCTTTTGTGTGTGATGACTAGTTAGACATCTACTTCAGGACTCTTGGGATCAGTTCCTTTTTTGGTGCTTATATGTTTGTCTTAAGGTAACAGGCACTGCATTGAAAGACTTATTCTACAGTTATTTTCTTAGTTTTTAATGTTGTATTTTCACAGAGTACGTATGAAGAAATCCGCCTTAATGCTGCTGATGTTGGGGATAAGACAAAATTTCTGAAAGAGGGAATGGACTGCACTGTTCTTTTTTGGAATGGAAAAGTATTTACTAAATCCATTACCCTCTCATTCTTTATTTTCTATTGTTTTGTTTGCAAAAGAGTGTGCTTTTCTAGAGCTGTGTTTAAGAGGGTGCTCTTTAAACTTTAGGAAGGGAGAAGGTGAATTTCCGCATTTATGCATCATCAGTTGAAAACTGAGCAATGTTCTTATTCATTGGTGTCATATTTTAGTGCCCTTATTTTCACAAGTTAGATGCATATGCTTGCATATATACAGATGGCATCACTAGATGTTTATTATTGTTGTTAATATTATCATTTAACTCTTCTTGTTTGTATTCTTGCAGATTATTGATTTTGACCTGCCCATCACAGTTAAGTTGAAAGTGGTTGATGTAGATCCTGGACTAAAAGGTGACACTGCTCAAGGTAATGTCATTTGCTTTCTCTTGCAATTTCCAAGGACCAAATTTATTCTGTAGTAGATCTAAATTCTGATCAATTCATAAAATGTGGGGACAAAGGGCTGTGTAGGCAGGTCCATCCTGTTACTGCGTGTTGAGATTTCCCTGGACAGATCGAAATGTACTCACAAGTTGGGCACAGTAAATAATCAAAATGATCCTGCAAGACTAAGTATAAACCATGCAGAATGTGCATCTAAATGATTATGTAGGTTTCAAATGTGCAAGTTCAAGTAAATGATTGTTTGCTAATGAGACATTTGGAATCTCCTTCTCTGCATTTTCATTAATGGAATACAAAAATTGAATAAAAAGTGTACTTTTTCTGATTTGTCCATTGTGTTTGCAACCATAAAGCTATGAGGTAATGTCTGGATTCCAAATGGGACGGGGCTCATTTGTCTTTTTAATAAGTTTCAATCATGGCGACCCTCTTTTCTTCCCCCTCCCCCTTCTTCCACCTTGTTTTTCATATTTCATTTAATTCTTTAGCTGACTATTCGAGAATGAAATCTTGTGGCAGGTGGAACAAAGCCAGCAACTGTTGACACTGGTGCTGTGGTTAATGTTCCATTGTTTGTAAATATAGGCGATGAAATATTGGTGGATTCAAGAACAGGGAAATACATGAGCCGTGCATAAGTATTATGCGAGAGTCTTGTGCCTTCATTTGGGGCAAGAAATGTACATCAAGCTTTAGCGTAGCAAATGGTTGCAAATGTTAAATTGTACTCTCAATTGTTGACTCGTTTGAGAATTTTTATAGGTTGTAATTTCTTTTTGTATGAGGAGAGAAATTATTAGCCATTCAAACGGATTAGTACATCTAAATAGCGAAGTTAATAATGGGAATAATTCGTTAACACACTCACAGTCACTGGTGCAGAGTATTATAATGAAACAGTTTGCAGTTTATCAATAATTGAGAATTACATCCAGCAATGAGTCAAACTATACACTCTACTATCACTACAACAACAACAATCACTACTGCTACAAAATTCTTTTTTGCAATTCTATTATATTCGAAGTTGTACTCTCAATTACTTAACTCTCTTTATCTTGGCTTGCTATTGGGAATCGTACTCTCTTTATCTTGGCTTGCTATTGGGAATCACACCTCGCTTCAATGCTGTGCCATATATACTACAAGCGGCCAAGAGCCATCTCCGTTTATTGTACCCCTCAATTAAGAGGTTATAAGACGTTCTGCTGGGGATCATAATTCTTTCATCCATGAGGATCAGAACAAACAAAGCCTCATCTATCCTGCCTCTGGCACAGAGTGCTCGAATTACATTGTTAAAGGTGATTGCGCCTGGAGAAATCCCCATTCTTATCATATCATGCAGGTTGTCCAATGACTTCTCAATCTTCCCTCCCTTGCATAAAGCTTGGATCATTAGGCAATAGGTACTGGGGTCTATGTCATAAAACCCAGATTTCATTTTCTCAAACACTTCGTGTGCATCTTCTAGCAGGTCTTTTTCTTTCCAGGATCTCCTGCATAACCCTCTTAAAAGAAGATTCATAATTCTTTTGTCTACTTCAATACCATCCTCCACCATTTCCTTATAAGTTCGTAGCGCTGACCGGATTTTACCCCATTTTAGCAATCCATGCAACAAGGTGCTATAACTTATACAATCAGGCCTGCAATTCCCCTGCTTCATTTGCTTCAAAACAACTATACCCTTCAAAGGCCTTCCCTCCTTACAATACCCTTGAAACAATGTATTGTAAGTGACCACACTTGGTGTCAATCCCATCTCCACAGCTTCATCAAGCAATTCCATTGCCTCATCTGACCTACCCACTTTACAAAAACCATCCATAACAGCCGTGTATGTATAAACGTCTGGCTTCATTGAATCTTTCTTGATTTTTAACAACAATTCAAATGCATCCTCCACCCTCCCCACATAACACAACCCCTTTAACAAGCAATTGTATGTCTGAACTGTGGGCTTGCAACCTATTGTGCCCATGAAATCAAAAACCTCAAAAGCTCTCTGCATTCTACCTCTTTTGCACAATGCATTTATGAGAATAGTGATAGTTACAACATCTGGGTGAAAACCTTCTTCTACCATATGGTCCAAGACTTGTTTAGCCTCATCCAGCTGATTTTTCTTGCAGTGGCACCTGAGGACAATGGAAAATGTCCAAGAATCTGGTTCTAGCTCATAAGATGATAAATCAGAAAACAGTTTTAAGGCAAAGTCTGGATCTTCTGCTATAAACAAAGCCATGAGCACATCATTGGCTCCAGATATGGTACTAAAGCCACCATCTTTGACATAAGAACTGAGAAATTCAGTTCTTTCTTTAGAGGGTAACTCTCTAATTCCATCTGCCAATTCTTGTACGTGAAATCTACTAGTTCTCTTATCAATACCCAGGTTCTTTTCTGCTTGTTTGATAGGTAAAACCTCAACTTTATCAACCAGGTAATTCCCATGTACAGGTGGGTTAGGATTTGTGGAAGAGAGTGACAGTGTTGTGAGGACAACTAGCTTACCATGTTGTGTTTTCCTATAGTGGCTTCTGTAGATATTGCTGAAGAAGAAAGGGGTATTGAGCAAAGTGGATTGGACGGGAACAGGAGATTGAAGAAGTGTAAAGGGTGCAGGATACGGAGAAGACATCAAATCAGAGAGAGAGAGAGAGAGGTAGATAGGTAAAATACGAACTTAAGATATATATAGAGTGTATGCTTTCATGGACGATTTGAAAGTGAAGTTACAAAAGGGTGGTGCTGCTATTGGAACATTGAGGCGAATGGGAAGGCTTGTTTGATTGTTTTTATAGGAGTAATCTGTGGATTCTGTGCCTCTTCAGATATAAGAAATTCAACACACACACATTTGCCTAAAAAATATGATTTTTAAAAGGATAGATATTGTTGCACAATCCACACCGTAATGCCCACACTTTACGCACGTACAAAAAAGCAATGGTCTCATTTAAAAATGAGCTTTATGAATAGGTCCTTTTGAGTATACTTAGGTGGTGAGTTCAATTGATTTAAATGATGTACTATAAATTTAGAGATTTTAAATTTCATCCACCACACTATCGGTCCATAAAATTTCTCAGATATCTCATTGGCTGTGAGTGGAATGATAGACCCAAATAAGAGAACACCACTTCTTTTATGAACAAACAGTTGCATAAGACAAATAAATCATTTGGTTTCCCAAGTCTTTTTTTCATATAGAGTTCATGCCCAACTCACAAAACTCTCATTTTTGTAAGGTTCGAGAGAGATGATTGATAAGCCATCTTATCTTCAAATTTTTTTAAAAGTTGATTCCTGAACTCAAATCGTTAAACTTGCGAGGCTGCAACCTATTGCGTTGGGTGAAAGATTCTTACCATCACATCAAGCTTGACCTCCCAAGTCCCAACTTTCATATTACATTCCTAATTTCTAGGGACGGAACCAGGATTTGAACCGGGGGGGGGGGGGGAAGCTTAAAACAATTTTTTTTTAATGAAAATAAAAACTAACACCTATTTCATATTCAACAAAATATTACATATAAAATAAGTGTTTCTTAAACATTTGATATTATAAAAATGTCGACAAAGTATAACATACAAAATAAGTGTTTATTAAACATTTCAACACATTTATCAAAATGGAACTTAACGCTCTTTTAAGTCTCAAAAGTCGTCTATAATTGAACAAAATAATAAATGAACAAAAGTAATGAACAAAAAAAAGTTGGAAAAGAAATAAATTTATAGGATGGATTTAAAATCTTACCGAAACCCAGAAGAAAAAGTTCTGTTGGGGACATTATTCAGGAAATGAAATATAGACTTAAAACTACCCCCACAAACTCTATAGTCTATGGCATGCGAAAGAGATGAAGTTACGAGTAAAAAACAGCGAGTAGATGATTGGTACAACATCAAGTTCGCAACAAAGAAAGAATATCTCACCTTAAATTCAATGAAACTTCCAAAATGAGAGTCATGTTTTGACCAACATTCCTAGCTTTTTTTTTGGGGGGGGGGGGGGGGGAGGGCAATGGCCCCCCCGCTCCTATGTAGGTCCGTCCCTGCTAATTTCCACATTCTCCGGATTTGGGCACTGTAAATCTGTTCACAAGTGTAGAAGTGGAACTTTAAATAGATTAGAAAAGTAATGCCAAATGCCATACTTAGGGTCCGTTTGGATACAGCTGAAAATTAAAAATATTGTAGCAAAATAATTTTTAAATGTGTAAATAGTACCGTAGGACCCATTTTTAATGAAAAAGTTGCTAAAAAGTGAAATTTGTGGATCCATAAACAGTAAAATTTGTGTGGAAAAGTTAAATGTTGCGGCTACTGTTCAATGAACAGTAGCCGCAACAATAATGAACAGTACAAAAAGCCGGCTGGGAAAGCTGAAAAGTAAAAAAAAAAAAAAAAAAAAAAAAACGTAAACGCATTTGGGAAGCGCAAAATGCACTTCCCAAACGCACACTTAGTGTTCGTTTGGTTTGCGCGTTGCGTCCGGCGTTTGCGTTTTCAGCTGCTTTTTTTTTTTCACGCGTTTTTAGCTTTTTAAAGGCAAATTTTACTGTAGTGGCTACTGTTCATGCACAGTAGCCGCAAAGTGTGACTTTTCAGCACAAATTTTACTATTTACGGACTCACAAATTTTACTTTTCAGCAACTTTTTCATTAAAAATGGGTCCCATGATACTATTCACACATTTAAAAATTATTTTGTTACAGTGTTTTTCAATTTTCAACTGTATCTAAACGGATCCTTAGTACAATTTTAAATCATGTAAATGTGAGCTAGGCCAACAGGGCTGAAACTAAAAAGCCCTTAACTTTCAGGAAGAAAAAAAAAACAATTTTATTATTATATTAACTAACATTCTAAGTTTCTAACTCATAATATTGCGCACAATAAGACAACAATACTCACTTTTCATTCCTTTTCATAATCGTTACACGTTATATGTGTATACTTATAGCATCTTTAAACTTTACTTGCCAAAAAAGAAGAAGAAAAATATGTAGAAGTAGAAGGGAAATGTGAATAAGAATAAATAAAAACCCCTTAAAAATCTTCAAGCATTTTAATCTGGGCTTGCTTCTTTCCACCACGATTACCCTTTGTACCAAGAATGGGCTTGAGCAACATCTTCAGGGCCTTGAGGAAGCCCGAACCACGACGCCCTCGTTTAACTTGCTTTACCAAAGGCGGTGGAGATGAACCTGCTGGTCCAATCGATGGTGCACCAAGTCCAAATCCACCTGCACTTGATGTAAGGCTTCGGCCCAGAACTTGGTTAAGTTGCACCTCAAAAGAGCTTCTTTCAAACCCGTCCAACAGTGTGCTTTGTTCATCTCCAAATATCCTAAGAACAACTTCTATTTCATCCATTGCACCCAATTGCTGAGGAAATGTTAAATGTTTATGCTTTATACACGAGAATATATGATTTGGAAGCTATGTTATGGCTTGGATTGATGTTTTAAGATAAAGTTTAGGAAGCCAAAACTGTTAAAAATACATGATAAGTTGTGATTGATGGAGTATAAAGTGGAATACAAAAAATGGGAAGATGATTTGTATTCATGTGAGAACACAATCTTTGAGGATTTTTTTTCATTTAGTCTCCACCTTATCTTTTAATTACTGTCGTGTGTCACTCTTCTTTGAAAGGAAAATAATTACTATTTATTTAACATTCCACCTAAGTAATATTATTAATTGATTCATGAAATTTTCAACCTAAGAAATGTTTTAATGACTTGATTAAGTTTTATTATTTACTTATATTCAACAATAACAAATTTTCAATATATAGAGTGCCATGTGTCACTCTTCCTTGAAAAGAAAATAGGTACTATTCATTTAACATTTCACCTAAACAATGGTTTTAATTAATTGATTTATTGAACCTTTCACTTAATAAAGATTTTAATGAATTATTTAAATTTTATCATTTATTTATATTCAGCAATGAACAATTTATTTGCTAAGTATTTAAATTTAATAAAAATTTTGTGCAACCATTAGTAGGATATGTATATTCCTTTTGTAGCCCAAAAATAATAACCAAATCATGTTGATCTTTGGGGTGGAGTATTATATCTACCTAAGCTCCATAATTAATGTTACAGCCGGAGCCATGAAAGAAGTGCTAATGCTAAAGGTTACAACTTACAAGCCGTTGATCATGAATGGTACTCATATATTTCTTCTCTAAATTGGATGTAGAAAATCCTTAGTAGTTTCTCCTTCCCAAACACACATATACATATTTTGACTCTGGCACCATCTATATGGCACAAGAACTGAGAAATTAGTGTCTTTCTTTAGAGGGTAACTCTCTAAATTTTATCTACCAATTCTTGTACCTGAAATCTACTAATTCTCTTATCAATACTACCCGTATTCTTTTCTTCTTGTTTGATAAGTAAACACTCAATTTTATGAACCAAGTAATTCCCACCTGGTAGAAGAGAGTGACAGTGTTGCAAGGACAACTAGCTTACCATGTTGTGTTTTCCTAGAGTGACTTCTGTAGCTGTTGCTGAAGAAGAAAGGGCTATTAAGCAAAGTGGATTGAACTGGAGATTGAAGAAGTGTGGAGGGTGAAGGATAAAGAGAAGACATCAAATCAGAGAGAGGTGGATAGGCAAACTAGAAATTCAATTTGTATAAAGCATAGACTTTCATGGACGTTTTGAAAAGGGGTTGCTGCAATAGGAACATTGAGTCAAAAGCAAGATGCGGCATTGTTTGTTTGTTTTCAAGGACTAACCTTTGCCTCTTCAGATAAGAATTTCAACATAAATACAGTACATACACATACAAAATTGCCTCAAATATGATTTTAAAATGCAGTAATTTCTGTTCCACACAATGAGTACATAGAGTGAAAACAATTGAAGTTGATATACGATTTTAGTTATTTGCAAGTAGCGTGTGTACGTATACACTGTGTGTAACAATTACTAAATGTGCTTAAAACTAACTACCCAACCATTGTGTAGCCAGTGCAAACAATTGAAGTCGATTTTACTATTTTAGTTGTTTGCACTTACACACTGTGTGCAACTATCATTACTCTTTAAAACGAGCTTAGAGCTAACCAGTCAACCATTGCGTAACACAATACAGAGACTAATTTTTAAACTCAAATCCGCTAATGCTACTTTATCGCAATAAGGAGTAAGGTGTAAGGCCCACCCTCTAGTAACCAATGATTACAATGGAGACAAATAGAATCTGCGTTTTCCCAAGTCCCCCAACTTTCAGATACCATTCTTGTGGCTATGGAAATCTATTTACAATTGCATAAGTGGAACCTAGAGCAGAATAGAAAAGTAATTCCAAACTCCATAGATTGTATAAGTTCATAGATCATGTCAATGTCAGCAAGGCCAAGAGGGTAAAAACCAAAAAGCCCTTTGCTTTCAGAAGACACTATGAAATTATAACAGGTAATCAGTATGTCCTGTCATAATGATTGGAAATTTTTGCAAATTAGTTTTCTTCACACCCAATTCCATATTATATAAAACCACCCATCATTCTAACTGAAAATATTGCTCATATAAGACAAAAAAAAAATTCACTTTTCATTCCTTTTCTTAATCGTCACATATTATTTGAGTATACTTTTATATCATCTCTAAACTTTACTTACAAAAAAGAAGAAGAAAAATATGTAGAAGGAAAATGTGAATGAGAATTACATAGCTCCTTAAAAATCTTCAAGCATTCAATTCAAACCCGTACTGATCTGCTAAAAGCTTTCCAAGACATGGGATTTCTTGGATCTGGGACTGGGACTGGGACTTCCTTCTTTCCAGCACCACCATTATCCTTTCTACCAAAAATGGGCTTGAGCAACTTCTTCAAGGCCTTTTGAAAGCCCGAACCACGACGCCCTCGTTTCACTTGTGTTTCCAAAGGTGGTGGAGCTGAAGCTGGAGCTAGACCAGTTGATCCAACAAATGGTGCTCCAAATCGACCTCCACTTGGTGATGAAAAGCTTCGGCCCAGAATGGCTCGATTGAGTTGCACCTCAAAGGACAGCCTCTCAAACCTGTCCAACAATGTGCTTTGCTCATCTCCAAACTTCCTAAGAACTACTTCTATTTCATCCATTGCACCCACTTGCTCAGACAATGTGTTTTTTTTCATTGCTTTATACATGAGAATATATGATTTGGAAGCTAAAGCCTAAAAAGGGTTGCACTATTAGTGTTTTTTAGTTATGGGTTGTAAAAGATGTTTTAAGTAAGAGTTTAGAAAAGCCAAGCTGATAATTAAGCAATGACATAAAGTGAGTCCCCAATTCAATCAAGGCTTCAAGCAAAGTATCGTAGGGTCAAGTGAGGTCAGCCCAACCTGCATGGAAGCTGAAAAGACTGTCAAAGCCAATACCCAATTGCCCCAAACGAATTGGTAGTACTTTGTACTCTGCACTACTAATAAATAAGGAAACAGGTTTCACGAGATGGAGTGATGGACCATTGTTCTCGGGAAATAGTCAATCGTTCTTGGTAATCTTGCACTCACTATATTCTTCTTCTTCTTCTTCTTTTTTCGCTGAATTGCACTCACTATATTCAATTACTAGCACATTGTAACACTTGAATCATTTTTGTTAAAACTATGGGCTTTTTGCAAGTGTCATTTTTTGTTCTTTGTATGACTGTGATTTTGTTTTTTGGTTTTTTTAAACGTTTGATTTGAAAGCTTGCAATAAATTAAATGCTCCGTTAGTATTTTTATTGAAAATTAACGGATTTAATCTCATAACATGTTTCTATGGCATCATACAAAAAAATAATTCAAAATGTCATTATTACTTTGTGTACATCAAATGACCAAATTAATTAAAAAACGGAAAAAATACTTGTCTCAAACTTAAAATCCAAGGGATTAAATAGTTTAAATTAGAAGTTCAAAAACTAAATTGACAGTTACATAAACTTTTGAACACTTCTCAAAAAAAAAAAAAAAACTTTTGAAGAAGTATATATTATAATTACACATGAAAAAAAAAAAAAAAGAAGAAGCTATATCATGGCAAAGTGCCAGCGGGAAGGGAATATCTTTCTCAACCTTTACTAGTGAGTTGATATGGTTTATGGATATGTTGGGTTCGTTTTGTATTTGTAGAGTAAAAATAATAATAAGAAGCAATCCCCATTAAAAAAAAAAAGAACCAATTCATGTTATTCTTCGAAATATCAAATTGAACATCAGAAGTAGCAAATTTTAATATGATCTACCTAATGCTCCACATGAATTTCACAGCAGGAGACAAGAAAGAACTGCTAAAGGCTAGAAGCTATTGCACTTTATTCTCTATTGCACGAAAAAAATTATGTTATACTCCTTTGTGTTGTTGCTCTTGAGATCTTTTAGGAGGCTTATTTTGGACAAAAGTTGCAAAAGAAATAGTCCTATAAACTTTTGTTTGGATATTCTATTCCATGCTTGTTTCATGTGCTACTATAAGCTTGCTTCTCTAAATTGAATGTAGAAAATCCTAAATAGTTTTCCCTTCTGAAACACACATATGCATGCAAACAAATTTTAATGTGCCATACAATATTGTTTTCAATTCAGCCATAAATGATAATTGTATCATGTTTTACCAAACCATAAATAAAATTATGTCACACATTATAAAAGGATAAAAAAAATAATAATAATGTATATGTAATATCCTTTTTCACATCTATATATAACTTACATGTGGGAAATTCACATACATATAAAAGTGATGTAATACATATATCTCCCGCACGAGATATCATCAACATGAGAGTTCCAATTAGTTTAACTGGTGAAAATTCTATCAGCGAACAAGAGACTTATATTAAATCATACCTACATATTTGACTTAAGTTTGAATCTTGCATACATCAAAACATAAACCCATTGGCACTTTGACCTGATGATATATAACAAGCAAATTCTAAAAGGTTCAAATAAACAATACTACTTATTTTTCCTTACTCTAAATGTTGAGATAGAGTTCAAGTGGGGATTGACCTACATTATGCTCCAAGGGGGCCCTGACCCGTCTTGACTTACAGGAAAAACTTATTATTATTATTATTTTTTAAAATATATCAGAGTTTAATTCATATTGGGTTCAAGGAAAATAAAACTTAACCCTCTCATTCTCTGCAAAATCTTTGCCTTCCTACAAATCAATCCAAACAAACATAGTCCACAAGTCATTAACCTCTCCTAACTTGAACTCCTGACTTCGTCCCTAAGTGACAAGAGGTCATTGCATGGACCCATAGTGGGCCTCATTTCTGTTAAGTAACCAGCCAATAATAATGCCTTCAAAATGAGGACCCAATTTCCAGGTCCTCCCGCTCAAATCAAATCAATTGCCACCAAAAATAACAACCCAATATCAAACATCAGCCCGGCCCATGTTCACCAATAAACGTGTTTTCTCCGACATGACACACGAATCACACACCAAAAAAAAAAAAACAAAAATAAAAGACTCGGGAGACTCCGACTCTCTCTCTGTCTCTGGCTGAAGCAAAGACTTTGACAATCTAAATCTCTCTCTGCAAAAATTCTCAACTCTCGTAAACACCAAAACACCAAATCTCCCAAACCCTTTTGTTTTTTTCACTTTTGTTGTCAAATTCTGGTTCACTCTATTGCTTGTTTTCTAAGCTTTTTAGATTCGTGTGTATTATTATATCTTATCAATTTTCAAAATCCACCGTCAACAAAAATTCATTTCATTTCATTTCGCCCTTTTCTTTTTTCTATTATGATTCTCATGGAAACAAAACCCTAGAATAATTCTGTGTCCTTTGTTTCCAAACAAGGACAGTTTGTGAATCTGTGATGGGTAAAAATCCGTTACTGGCAACGTTTTTATTGTTGTTGTTTCTGATTGCTGCCGATGTCTCCGATGCTTCCTTGCTCTTCAAGTTTCGAAAGCTAATCGGTTCTGCTCCTAACAATTCCGTTCCTGTATACTCTCTCTCTCTCTTTGATTTTTGTTTTTTTGGTTTAGAAGTCAGAGAATAGTTGAAGAAAAAGTGTTTTTGTTGTTTTTTGTATTTTTTGAAATATAGGTTTCGCCGTCGCCGAGTCCGGTTCCTGTGGACAGTAAAGTGGATCCGAATCCAGCTGCTGGTGGATCCCATAACAAGAAGTCGGAGCCTCCGCCACCCGTGGTGCCAGCGCCGGTGGTGGATCCGAATAAGGGTTCGGGTAAGAAAGATAGCGATACGGGTCCTCCCTCCGACCCACATGATGAAACGGGTCATGAGGAGAAGAAGGATTCGCAAGAGAAATGCAGTGCGTTGGAGAGGACATGCGTGGCCGAACCGAACATGACTGCTTGCATCAAAGAATTTCAACCTGGTATGGTGTTATTTTTCTCACATTATTGCTGTGTCTCATAATTCATATAATGTCTTTATTCAAAAAATATAATTCGTATGTTTTTTTTTACTGCTTAGTATGATTGTGGAACAAATTTATATCTTGCAATCTTATAATTTTGTACTAGAATGTTGTGTGTTATTTTAGGCATTGATTCGAGTTGAGGGAATTTAAAAAAAAAATGGTAGAGGAAGAACCAAAATAACATTAGTAGAAGTAATAAAAAAGGACTTATTAATAATAGAATGTAGGAAAAGAATACATGTGGGCAATGCTTACTAATCTGTTAAGGATCCATAGTTGAACCCAAAAACTTGGGATTAAGGTTTGTTGTTGTTGTTGTGGTTGTGTCGTACCATTGCAGAAGATACTAGTGTAGTATGGGAGAGTGATTTATTTGAATGTTATGCGTTGTTGGGATTATTGGCATTGGGTGTTTCATGTTGTTGCACAATATACTAATATAGTAGAAGAGGCTCTCATTCTTTAGTTGGATGGTGTTGCACGGGCTCGTGTAGTGGAGATACTGTAAATCATTTTTTGAACTATTATGATAAAGGTATAGCATGTGTTTTATGGTGTCTAGTATTTGGAGCTTTTGGGTTTCAGTGGGTGGCGGGGCTCTTGTTTGGGTTTCAAAATTGGTTCGGAAAGCACTCTTCAGAGTTTTGGAACTTTTGTTTGACTATGTTTGATGTGGCTATTGTGGAAAGAGCCAAATGATCCTATTTTTGAAGATAAAGAAAGATCAAAGGCTCAGCTTGAACCATTATTGATTCGAATTCTATTTCACTGGTCTCAAGAATGAGGTCTTAGGAATAGCAATTCCCTTCTAGATTTCACAGAATCACTCAACTTTTGTTCATAATTATTTTGTAATTCTTTTATGTTACAATGCGCCCATCATCATGAGCATGAAATAATCTGATCTTAAAAAAAAAAAAATTACAATTACATGTCAAAAAAGAAGAAGATAGGATTTGCTTATTGATTTTATGTAATTGAGATTATAGGAAAATGTTTTATTTGTAGGAGAGTGTCGGATTTGAATGTTATGTGTTATTGGGATTATAGGCTTTCGTAGCCATCCCGTTATGCTAGGTTATGGTGTAGGATTTATTTTTGGATGATAAGTGTTATTGAGATTATAGGCAAGTGTTTTGTTCATAGGAGAGTGCCTTATTCAAAATTTTTTTATCAATAAATAACTTTATCAAAAGAAGAAAGCAATCCCAATACACTAGTTGTGTACAGAAGAAAGCGATAGAAAAGCAAAGGGAAAGAAGATACAGAAAGAAAATACAGAAAAACAGCTAAGTAATGTGCGAGGATTCCATGAAGTCTAATAATCTTTGCATGGAAAAAGAAACAAGTGGTGAAATCTGCTCAAATATTGACATCCAGGTTCAAATACAACCCCCCCCCCCCCCCCCCCCCCCCAACCCCTCTCCTCAAACCAGTGAGCGTTACGTTCTCTCCAAATACACCATAAAAGGCAAAAAGGAACAGCCTTCCACACCTCCCTTCTGCCTCCTCCCACCAAATCGCCAACACTCTTAACAACTCCATCACCGAAGAAGGCATCACACAATAATGCCAATAATCTAGCCATGGCACAATGAAGAAACAACAGTCAAAATCCTCCCTAATGCCACACACCAAGAGAAGAAGGCTACTCTAGAAGGGACACAAGATTTCCATATTTTCTTTTAAGGGAAATCCACTCCACCTCCTCTAAGAGTGCTGTAGTAGCTCTTCACTTGGAAACCCAGTCTAGGCGAAGGAATCCACACCATAGTGTCTTCCTCTCCTAGCCTAAATTTTATGCCTTACAATTCCTCCAACAACTGAACCACATCATTTCTGGCCTTATTCAAGTGTTACTTGTTGGTCAAATCATGCAGTTGTACAAGATATTAAACTAGGATTTGATTATGAATGTTTTTATGGTCAAGAAACCTTTCTTGAGGTTAACATTAGTCATACATTAGAATGACATTTTTTACTGATTGGGAAAAATAAAAGTTAGTCATACATTATTTTTGATATTGTAGAGGTAGTCATCAATAGGGGTAGTCCCAATTGATGAAAAAATGAGGGAGAGATGCTTGAGATGGTTTGGTCATGTTCAGAGAAGAGTGATTAATGCATTGGTAAGAAAGAGTGAGTTGATCCAAGTGGAGGGAACCAAAGAAGGTAGAGGAAGACCAAAGATAATATTAATAGAAAGTGATAAAAAAAGGACTTATCAAAAAAATTTTTAAAAGGACACTTCAATTAAGGAATTTTTTTTTTTTTTAAAAAGGACACTTCAATTAAGGAAGTAACATTCCTTTTGATTTGTTTGTATTCACTTCAAGTGCAGTGGCTTTACTATTGTAAACACATTGTGCTTTTCTTATCAATGAAACTTTTATTACCTATCAAAAAAGAATTAAGGAAGTAACATAGACTATGACTTAAATAGAATAAAATTGAGGAAAAGAATACATGTGGCTGACCCTAACTAATCTATTGAGGACCCATAGCATACCCCAAAATTTTGGGACAAAAACTTTTTGTTGTTGTAAAGGGGAGAGTAGCGCCCACATGGACTCAAACCCAGACTCACCCACATTTGTTTTTGTTGTTTGGGGGGGGGGGGGGGGGGGGGGGGGTTTGTTTGGGGGGGGGGGGGGTGTGGAAGTTGGAGGTTCCATATTTTTATTGCCTTATTTTGTTTTTAAAAATTCTGTAAAAGCACAACTGTACCTCGAAAAGGTGAGACTTTAAAAGTTGTACAAACTAAAACCAAAAGATTTTAAGCCAAAACTTAAATATTTTATATATATATATATATATATATTTAAATATCTATAAGTATATATTTCATTAATAAAATTAGAAAACAAAGCTAGTGCAGAGCTAGCACAAAAAAAAAAAAGTGTACATAGTGTAGAGTTGCAAACAAAAAAATTAAAAAAGAAACAAAAAGTACCATAGAGGATTTAGTGAAGACTCATAGAATCCAGATACTCCAGGAACCTTGCTATGGAGGACATGAGAGACAATGAAGTCCATTCGTATAAAAACTTGAACATTAAATATTCCAACCTTTCCAAGTTCAACTCCTGCTGTTCAAATCAACAAGCATTCCTTTTTCTCCATAAACACCACATGAGACACAAGGGGATGAATTCTCAAGTCCCCCATTACTTCCCCCATCAAACCTCCCCATCCAAGAAGACATCAACTCCGGCATAGAGTGAGGCATGACCTAGGATACACCAAATGAGCAAAAGATCATAGACCACAACTCCCTAGCCACAACATGTTAGAAATTAATGATTCACACTCTCTCCATGAATTTTACTCACAAAACATCACTCTAACATAATTATACCATGCTTAGAATCACCTACATCATACCGTAGTAGAGTGAAGTTTTGGAACCATGTGTGGTGTGGGGATTGTACCCTTAAAGAGGCTTTTCTAGATCTTTACTGCCTTAGTAGGGCAAGGGATTCTTCTGTGGCGGAGGTTATGTGTTGGATTAGTGGGAGGGTTCATTGGAACTTTCAATTTCGTCGTTCACTGCAGGATTGAGAGGAAGACTCTTTTGATCGGTTTCTAGCAATTGTTTACTCTTCGAAAGTGCGGGGGGTTGGCCCTAACAAGGTTTGTTGGAAGCCCGCAAAGAGTAGAGGTTTTGAGGTTAGAGGTTTCTATCTTTCTTTCTACACTTCTACTATTTCCTTCCCTTGGAGGTTGGTGTGGCAATCGAAGGTCCCTCCAAGGGTGGCTTTCTTTTCATATTCAGCCGCTCTAGGTAAGATTCTTACTACTAATAACCTGCGCAAAAGGAGTATTATTGTCCTTGATTGGTGCTATATGTGTAAGAGGTGAGAGGAGTCGGTGGATCATCTTTTGCTTCATTGCTCCATAGCTTTTGAGTTGTGGTCCTTGGTATTCTGTTTGTTTGGAATTCATTGGGTTATGTCATTAAAGGTGTTTGAGTGTTGGCAAGGTAAATTCAAGCAACATCACAATATAGATTTTTGGAGATTGGCACCGCATTGCTTGATGTGGTGTATTTGGAGGGAAATGAATGCTAGATGCTTTGAGGGATGTGAGAGGTTTTTGCTAGAGATCAAGTCTTTTTTCTTGCACACTCTTCTTGTTTGGAGTGTGGTTTTGTCGCGTTTTTCTTGTTTTTCCCTTCCTGCTTTTCTTGATCATTGTAATTTTGGTTCTTGTTTTTTGCCCTCATAGTACATCCCCAATGTACTCAAGTTGGCTACTTTTTTCTATTTAATAAAATTGTTTCGTGAACTATTAAAAAAAAAAAAAATTTGTCCTAGTGCTGCACGTCACGAAAAGAAAGCCACCTTTGGCGACACATGCACCCCCCCACCCCCAAACACGTTGTAATAATAACTCCTGTCGATAGCCTTGGTTCTGACATCTGCAAAGGGATCAATGTCACTTTGTCTTCCTCCCCATGCCGAATGTTTATCTCATACAAATGCTCCAATAACTGGGCAATAGATTCCACTTGTCAATCATGTGCAGCACAGATGAACAATGGATTCTAAAAAAAAAACAGTTATTTCAGAACTCTACATAATCAGCCACCATGGCTTCACCACTCCACACTATGAGAAATAAATCGGGATATCTTTCCTTATGAGTACCCTCACCCTGCAACAAGTCATGCCAAAATTGGACTCTAGTACCATCACCGACATCATATTGGATGAACCGTGCAAAACCATCCCACCTTCTTCTAATATACTTCCACTTCTAAAGAAATATATCACAAACTGAAAGAGAAATTGCCTTAAATTGTACAACTCAACTGAGCAATGTCCTAATCTGAACCGCATGAGGCGAAAGCCTATTATATAGTTGTGCTTCTTTTGTATTTGTTTATATGGTTCTTTTAAATAAACACACAAGCTGATGTAGACTACAAAAGGCTCATGAAAAGCAAGTTTAACTGCCGAATATGTTTTTAAACAGGGTTTAATTTTGATTTTGGCCTGATTTTTGAATCATTTATAGGATACAGTGGTTGTGAAGAGTTTACTCCTTTTTTTTTTTCTTTTGTGTGTGTTTGTATCATAAGTAGCTATTTTAATTTTATATGTGGAATGCCCATAAACCATAGCACACATATCTTTTCAAACCTTTTAGCAGTCAATGAATCAAAACCTTTAACTCTACTTTTGTTAGCTGCCCATGAAACCATTTGCTATATTTTTCAATCCCTTCAGCCTCCATCTTTGAGGTCATAAGTTATTGCAGCTAAAATGCTGTAAAATTGAGCCTATGTGAAACCCTATTTTGATTCTTCAACCTTTCAAAACTTCATAAACCATCCTCTCATACTGAACTTTTGCTTTAGGATCCGTTTGGTTGGGGGATGGTAAGAGGATAAAAAATGGAGAGAGGATAGAAAAGTGAGAGAATAGAAGAGATTTTAGTTTTCGCTCATGGTGTTTGGTTGGGAGCATGAAAAAGTGGAGAGATGGGAAACTCATTTGTTTGGTTTAAAAGAAAAATTGGACGATAGAAATGTCATTTATATAAATTTACTCCCATGCCCCTATCACATAATATAAGAAATAATTTTTTTATAATCACTAAATATATATATATATATATATATATAAATTTTTCCATTATATTATATTATATATCTATATATATATATATATATATATATTGTATCCGAGGTGAAAGCCACCATTTAATATAGGCAAAAATCCAAAATTGACTCTCAAACTTTCAGTTTTTTTCATTTCAGTCTTCTAACTTTCAGTTTTGTCATTTCAGTCCTCTAACTTTCAATTGTTGTCAATTCGGTACTCCGTTAGACCTCAGTTATCTTCTGCCGTTAATTGAGTTAAAACGACGTCATTTTGGCTCTTTTTTTTTTTATAATAAATTTCGGAATTAAAAGGAAAAAA
This sequence comes from Quercus ilex subsp. ballota, assembly GCA_032727855.1. Classification (NCBI taxonomy): domain Eukaryota; kingdom Viridiplantae; phylum Streptophyta; class Magnoliopsida; order Fagales; family Fagaceae; genus Quercus; species Quercus ilex. The sequence goes on along the minus strand of CM064914.1, from coordinate 34,496,881 downwards.
AAAAAAACTGTTATTAAAAAAAAAAAAAAACCATTTAGGGGAACTAAGGGGAGATGTCTTCACACCCACGACTTGACTCACTCCCAACTCCGCCTCAACTCTCTCATTCTCAATTCTCTCATCAGCTTGTACTCAAAAAGTGGGGATTGGGCTAAATCAAAATCCATTTTTGATGATATTGGGGATTTGAGAGACTTGGTTTCATGGACTGCTATGGTTTCTTGTTTTGCAAATAATGATATGGGAACTGAAGCCATTGTCACGTTTCTTCAAATGGGCCCTGCCCAAATGAGTATTGCTTTTCTGCAGTGATTTGGGTGTGTTCGAATGTGGAAAATGTTCCCATTGGGAAAATGATTTTTGGGTTTGTTATAAAAAGTGGATATTTTGAGTCTGATGTGTGTGTTGGGTGTGCGTTGATTGATATGTTTGTGAAGGGTGGCGGTGATGTGGATTTAGCGTATAAGGTGTTTGAGAAAGTGCCTGAGAAGAATGCAGTTACTTGGACTTTGATGATAACTAGGTTTATGCAATTTGGGTTCCCAATGAAATCAAAACCAAGGAAATACAACACGTAAGCCTCGACAAGAAACCTGGCCTCGCTGGTCCGCATGTACTGGTTGAAGTAGAGCTGGCCGATCTCGCCGATTTCCCAGCGGTGGAGACTGGAATCGACGAGCTCCGACCGGTGATCCTGCTGGTACTTCCAGAGCTTGGTGTACGCCTTGAAGACCTTGTGGAAGTATTGCTGGCTCGTCACGTGACTGTACACCGAAACATCTCGAACCCCTAAATGTTTTTTATTTTATTTTAAATAACAGCTTTTTTATTTTCTTTTAATTCCGAAATTTATTATAAAAAAGAAAAAGAGCCAAAACGACGTATTTTTAGCTCAATTAACAACAGCAGATAACTGAGGTCTAATGGAGTACCGAATTGATAGCAATTGAAAGTTAGAAAACTAAAATGACAAAATTGAAAGTTAGAGGATTGAAATGAAAAACATGTTAACAGATTTAAAAAAACCACTGCTTGTTTGATTTAAAAAACACATTGACAGACAAAAATAAAAAATAAAAACCACTGCTTGATTCTACCCAAAATAATAAATAAATAAAAAGCGGCAGCATTTATGCACAGTAGGGTGGGAGGGTTAGTTTTGATGTTTCTCAAAAACCCCTCTCCCCTATTTTCAGTCCTCAATTCTCTCCAAATTGGAGAGAGAGGATTTTTGTTGACCAAAAAAAAAAAAAAAACCAAAAACAGCAGCATTTGCACACAGTAGGTGAGAGGGTTAGTTTCAATGTTTCCTCAAAAACCCCTCGCCAGTCACCTCCTCTATTTTTGTACCTCAGATCTCTACAAATTGGAGAGATAGGATTTTGGTGGGCTTTTCTCTCCTATTTTCCTTTTCCCCTTTTCCGTCCCTTTAAAAATCACCCCAACTAAACAGTGCCTTAGTGCTCTTCCTGTCTATTTTTAACGTGCACAAGAATGAGTGGTCATACATGAAGTTATTTTAAAAGTCTGCATATCTATAGGTTTAATTGATGACAGTGTTGATGGCTCATTTGTAGTTTTTTTCCCCTTATTTATTTACTTATTTAATTGATGGGTTCACGTGGAGTGCTTAAGATGTGTAATTTATTCTTTCAAAAAAAAAAAAAAAAAAAAGTGTCATTATTACATATCTTCTATAAAGCCATATAATCTGATAGATTTTCAAAAAGAAAAATCTGATACATATACTCCCTGCAGTTTTACATAGGACATAATATACATTATCTTTTGTAAGAGAGACTTTTTTCAAATTTATTGACTTGCATCTTTTCTGTGAATTTTGTTCTCTCAGTATATCTCGTGTACTGAGACTTTCTTGTTTTAATAAATTTTATAATTTATTTAAAAAAAAAAAAAAGGTCATTTACTTGCATGGCTTGCACCTAATAACAAATAAATCTTAGGAGGGAAATGAAAAAAAAAGGCTAAGCAAGTTTTAAAAGTAACTTCATCTACTGTTTCTTTTTATATATTTATTCAGTTACAATGTCAATGAGCTCTTACTTAAATGGCATCTCCTTCCCTTGTAAGAGCAAGGTGAAGGGTAAGGTCTTGAGTTCAAGTCCATGGGATGTCATGTAACTTACCATTAAAAAAAGTATTTATTCAGTTATAGCTCAAAAGCATTAAAGGTTGAGCTGAGAAAAAACAAGGTTTTACTTATCTAAGAAAGGCGAAAAGAGTTTACTGCTCAGTTTTATATGCTGTTTATCGACGCTGGATTTAGAGCTTGATTCTATTGATACATTTCTATCCCTTATATTCTTGAAGAGATGAAAAGTTCTTCATTTAATTTCTCCATCGCATAGCAGGGTCCAAAGAACTGGTTGTTCTAGTCCAAAATGGTGGAGGGAACATTTTGAAAGTGGATTTTGCCGTGGAAAGTGCTATTAAGGAGCTGCAAAAACCCAAAATCCCAAGTGTGGAAATACCCAAAAACCAAAGTGAAAGGGTATGGATCTTATTTCTCTTATTTACGCTGTTATTTTCTATGATCTTGCTAATGGAATGACACTTGTATATTTGTGAATGAGATTTCAATTGAAAGGTTATATTGGGGTGTAAGCTGTAGCCATCAGGAATATCTTCTTCTCTTTCTTTTTCTTGAACAATTTGAAATAAAGATTTGCTTCGTGACATACTTATTTGAGTAATAATGACTCTGGAAAAGCGTGATTACCAGAAATACTGCCTATCTTTTGATTCTTTTATCTTAACTTATTGCTAAGATATGCAGGATGGAGGTGGAAAAATTAGGATTAATAGATAAATAGTTCTTTTCTGGCACTTTTTAGCTGAGATCTGCAAGTATGGATCCTGCTTGTTTAGCCAGCTGAGTTAAATAATGTTAAAAACCTCAATTTAGTCTTGTTGTTGGACCTAGATCTTCCCTCCATATGCTAATTGTTTCTAATTAATTCAATTTATTTAAAACTACACTGGACTTTTGTAAACAGAGTTGCCTTGTTTGTTGTGCTTGTTTTTCAGATAAATGTCTCGCTAACTTATGACAAAAGCTACAAAATCATATTACGTACTGGAACTGGTGAATGTGTGTTTCTTGTGACCCCACCTGGAGAAGGGAACTCCATTTTTATTCTCCCTTCTTATGACAAGCTGTTGACCCCAGTCAATGGTGCCTACTTCTTGATTCTTACAGTGCTAGTCTTTGGAGGGACATGGGCTTGCTGCAAGTTTCGGAAGAAGAATCCCCATGGTGGAGTCCCATATCAAGAACTTGAAATGGGTTTGCCAGAAGAATCTGTCTCAGCTATCAATGTGGAAACGGCAGAAGGTTGGGATGAGGGTTGGGATGACGATTGGGAAGGAGATAATGCAGTGAAGTCACCAGGAGGCCGGCATGTAGGAAGCATTTCTGCAAACGGCCTTACTTCCAGATCTTCAAACAAAGATGGGTGGGAAAATGACTGGAATGATTAGTTATTTGACAGCCAAAAAGGGTCAGAGAAGAGAATTTTTGCTCAAAGGTAGGTGAGGTAGCAGAGGTTGGACCAAAAGATTAAAACAAAAACACAAACTCAATGTACAACAAATAGGATAACTGAGAAATTGAATATAAAATTTTCTCACTTGTTTTTTTCTGGATCAAAAAGCTTGCTTTTTTTGATAGTTGTCTACTGTCACGTGATAGTTAGATCCCAAAATGAGGTCTGTAAAATTTGTTTTTATTTTATTTTATTTTTTTATTGAAGCACAGGATTTACATATTTCTTACCCTTTTTTGCACTTAAAGCTGTACTTTTTGTCTTTATTGTTTTGGGGGTGTAGAATTGAATGGACATAAATGCCTACAAAATGCCAAGACGGTGTAGGCTCTGCAATTCTGTAGTAATGATACTTTGCCTTTTATTATGTTTCCTATGCTCATTCTTGTAAAATCTGAGCATGCATTTACCAATACATGAAGAATTCTCTTATATTTTACGTTTTTATTGGCATTTGGCAGCTTCTATTATTTGGTGTTGCATAATAAAGCTTTAATAACTAATTCTTACATGTAGAGCACCGATTGGTTTAAAGATTTCAGTCACATTGGACGAATTCACCTATGATATAAATATACATCCAGTCTGATTTGTATAAAGAGTTGAAGACTCTTCACCTTGTTGTGACTATTTACTAATATATTTTACAGAAAAAAGAAAAAGAAAAAGGTACAAGTATGCGACTATTCGGGCAATGGGTGCATAGGATTATTGTCCAATACCCTAGGATTGAAGAACCTGAACAAAAGGTCTATATGGTCGTGCGACTCATGCTATGATGAGGAAGATCCGTGAAGGTTTTTCTGATGAGAAGTTAACTTTGCCTTTCTTCCCCCTCTCAAAATTATAATGATTTTTCTTGATGTTTGAGGAAATAATACTTATTTACCCTACCCTTTGTTTCACTTTAAACAAAAAGTACAACTTAGGTTCAACGTCCAGTTGTACTAGTCCCAAACCAAACTTTTAAACATAAACATTCCTTAAAATTGAAAATATATTATACCAATAACTCTTGAAATCAAAAATATATTTTACCATATACCAGTAACTCTTGAACACTATCTAACATCGTTTGTTTAAGTAACCAACATGAAGGGGGGAAAAAAAAAAACACTATGAGAATAACATATTATCCTTTTATTTTTGTGAAAAATAAAATTCAATTACTTAGCAAGATATTTGGTTTTGGTAGAGAAATTTTGCAATTAGAATAGGGAGTTGAATTTTACAAAGGGAGATGTTAACGAATGCCTTTAGAGTAATGGTTAATAATCTATTTAAAGAAAGTTTTTATAGAGGAAAAAAAAAACAATTAATGTTTTGACAACTTTTTCTATTTCTCATAAAAGTAATATCAAAACTTTCCTTAAATTGATTGTTAACCATTGCTCTAAGGACACCCGTTAGCATGACCCTAATAATAATAATAATAATAATTGTGGGGCCAAATAATCCCACGGCCCAGCCCACTTCATTCCTGGGCCGAAGGCCCGAGCCGAGGAGACATCCAAGTCCGAGGACGACCTCATCATCGGACGTCCGAGAGTTAGAAGAACATGCTCGTAACGAGCAGTCACCTCCACATTAAATGTGCCTGACAATCGCCCTGGCCGCGTTAATGAGGAAAAGACCCTGCGCCAGCGTTGCCTCGATCGCCGCAACTCCCAAAGAGACTGGGAAGTCGGCTGATGGGACAAGCACCTGAGCGAAGGTCATGATCACTCAACAAGTGTAGGGTTAGGATTGATTGGGCAAGGGGTATATAATGTAAGGGAATCCCTCCTGCGTGGGGGACGGAGAAAAAGGAAAAAAATAAGAAATAAAGGAAAAGAGAGAAAAGAGGGCAAGAGCCTCCTCGGCCCATGGCCGAGGAGCCCATCCCCATTGTAAACCGTGTTAAGTCTATTTACTTAAGTAAAAGAGACTGGAGTTCACGCCGCCAGAGCGCCGGCCGGCGCCTAGACCTTCGACCCACTCTCTATAAATTCATTGCGGGGTTCGTTGGGCTTTTGACCCGTGTCCATTGGGCTTGGGCAGCCAAAAACCCAGTCCCCACAATTGGCGCCGTCTGTGGGGAGGATTAGTGCACCGGTTGGCGCAACAGGCGACTGTTCTAAACAACCATTCCATGGAAGATCGGCGGTGATGCAAAAAAAAAAACTATAAAAAAGAAGAGCGTTGCAGAAAGATAAAAGCTCAAGACAGAAAATTCAACAAAAAAAAAGAGACTTTATATTATTTCATAAAAAAAAAGATTACAGATTACAATCAGAGGCTCAGGCAGGCATGTTTTATAACTATTCCTACCAGCTAGTCCTACAATCAGAGGCCCAGGCGGACCCATCCTAAAACTAGCTAGAGGGAAGTGTCAACCCGTGCTCTTATTGGCATCAAGAGAATGGGAGAACTTGACAATAAGCGGGCTGAAGGGGGCTGGGGCTAGCTCGTTCCAAGGCCACCAACGACTCCTTTCTCGGAGCGGCGGAGCTTGAACAAAGCGAGGAGCAGATACAGGGGCTCCGGGACACCCTCCCCATGATGTTCCCTTGATTCTCTCCAACCCCCACGAGCGTTGGCCGTCGGTGACGGCAACACTCGGGCACCGCCCATGATGTGAGTTCGCATGTCTCCTCCGTCGGGGGTGCGCTCGGAGGAAAGATGTTAGGTACTTCAACGACATCCCTCCGGGCCAGCGTGCATGGCGCCATCGGGGTTACGCCTAGACTCTGCCGCACCGGAAGCCCAGTGGGGGCTGCGGCCACCACGGCTCTTGGCACGGATGTCCTCACACCCGCCCAAAGCCGCCTCATACCAACTAACTCCGGTCACAATTCCGGCGGGGTTATTAAAGGGGCTTGGGAAGCTAGAAGGGTGTGTTCTTTCTGTTTGTGTTGGGAAGCTCATGGAGTATGAGGAAATCATCCCCCCAGAAGGCCTTATGTAGAGGGATAGGGTTGGTGAGAATTAATTCACGCAGGGCCCAAAAAGAGGGTTACCGAAGCGTTGGATAATAATGAAGCCATCAATTCACGAGGCCATTAATGAAGGCGCGTCTCGCGCACCGAAGCGTCAGGCGCAGAATACGAACGGCCAAGGGACGCTTCGCAAATGACGGAGATGAGGGCTCGAGATGGAGACGAGATCAATGCCACGTGCAAGATCATGAGCCTTCCGAAGGAGGAATCGTCCCCAGTAAAGCAAACCGAGGACGAACCCCTATTTCCGAATGCCAAGCGTTAGACAGAACCAAGGCACTGCATAACCAATTAGCAACTGTACCTAGGTCTTGCATGGTCCTCGGACTCAAGCCTACGGGGAGCTAACCACTTAGCAACTGTACCTAGGTCTTGCATGGTCCTCGGACTCAAGCCTACGGGGAGCTAACCAATTAGCAACTGTACCTAGGTCTTGCATGGTCCTCGGACTCAAGCCTACGGGGAGCTAATCATTTAGCAACTGTACCTAGGTCTTGCATGGTCCTCGGACTCAAGCCTACGGGGAGCTAACCAATTAGCAACTGTACCTAGGTCTTGCATGGTTCTCGGACTCAAGCCTACGGGGAGCTAACCAATTAGCAACTGTACCTAGGTCTTGCATGGTCCTCGGACTCAAGCCTACGGGGAGCTAACCACTTAGCAACTGTACCTAGGTCTTGCATGGTCCTCGGACTCAAGCCTACGGGGAGCTAATCATTTAGCAACTGTACCTAGGTCTTGCATGGTCCTCGGACTCAAACCTACGGGGAGCTAACCAATTAGCAACTGTACCTAGGTCTTGCATGGTCCTCGGACTCAAGCCTACGAGGAGCTAACCACTTAGCAACTGTACCTAGGTCTTGCATGGTCCTCGGACTCAAGTCTACGGGGAGCTAACCAATTAGCAACTGTACCTAGGACTTGCATGGTCCTCGGACTCAAGCCTACGGGGAGCTAATCATTTAGCTACTGTACCTAGGTCTTGCATGGTCCTCGGACTCAAGCCTACGGGGAGCTAACCAATTAGCAACTGTACCTAGGTCTTGCATGGTCCTCGGACTCAAGCCTACAGGGAGCTAACCAGGACTCAAGCCTACGGGGAGCTAACCATTTAGCAACTGTACCTAGGTCTTGCATGGTTCTCGGACTCAAGCCTACGGGGAGCTAACCACTTAGCGACTGTACCTAGGTCTTGCATGGTCCTCGGACTCAAGCCTACGGGGAGCTAACCAATTAGCAAATGCACCTAGGTCTTACATGGTCCTCGGACTCAAGCCTACGGGGAGCTAACCAGGACTCAAGCCTACGGGGAGCTAACCATTTAGCAACTGTACCTAGGTCTTGCAAGGTCCTCGGACTCAAGCCTACGGGGAGCTAACCAGGACTCAAGCCTACGAGGAGCTAACCACTTAGCAAATGTACCTAGGTCTTGCATGGTCCTCGGACTCAGGCTCACGGGGAAGCTAAATACTTCGGATGAACCTAAGTGTTAGGCAGAACCAAGGCTCTGCATGGTCCTCGGACTCAGGCTCACGGGGAAACCAACCACCTTAAATGATCCTAAGGGTTAGACAGAACCAAGGCACTGCATGGTCCCAGGACTCAGGCCTATGGGGAAACTAACCCCTCCAGAGGATTCCAGGTGTTGGACAGAACCAAAAGCGCTGCATGATCCCAAGACTCAGACCTATGGGGAAACTAACTACTTCAGGGGATTCCAGGTGTTAGACGGAACCCAAAGCGCTGTACGGTCCTCGGACTCAAGCTTATGGGGAAGTCAACCACATCAAGGGGAACTTAAGTGTCAACCTAAAGAATTTTCTACCCGGCCCTTAGGGAAAGATGGGCCCACTCAAGCATACATGCCCTCGCTGCAACAATTGGTGCCGCGACTGGCCGAGATGCAATTAAAGATAAAATTACACAAGTAAAGAAAGAACGAATAACGTGCGAGTAAGCAAACAACCACAACAAACAGAAAAAGGAATAAAACTCACATTCCATTAAGTTCACAAATATTACATGATGAGTACCACATTACAGTCATAAAGCCAAAAGAAAAAAGAAGAAAATACAAAGGACCAGGAGGACAACAGGGTCGGAGGGCCTGCCCCACTCATTTATACTCCTCCCTCAACCGGGGGCTGGACCATGGCAGCGTCAAGGCTTTCTGAGCTTTGGCCAGAGGGGACGGCCTGCGAAGGCGAAGCAGGAATAGCTGCCTCCTCAGCAGCAGGAGCCCCAGCTCCAATGCTAGACTTCACAGCCTCCTGGGGCGCCTCCCCAACGGGGCCCTCACCCGATTCTGCCACCTTGGAAGAGTCACTTCCTTGGGCGGGCTCAGCCATGGGCTCAGCAGCTGATGTGTCCTCACCCGTAGCAGGGACGGTTTCCTCCGCAGCCTCCTCGGCCTCAGCGCCACTTGGAGCAGCCTCGCGGATGGCAGGAGGATAGTACACATTCTCCTCCTTCCACAAATCGGATGAGGCCTCGATCCCAGCCTGCCTGAGAGCCTCCCTCCAAACCTCGGCAGAATAGCGCCTGCACAACCGGGGACCTCAGATCTAAAGGCTGCTGCTGTCTCTTCCATTCCCGCGGCATAAGCCTCCTCCTCGGCTTCCTTCACAGTGGCCAGGGCTTCCTCCCTGCCCTGGACAGCCTCAAACTTGGCCCTCACGGCCTCGTCTCTCGCCCACTCGGCTGCCTTCTTGTCCGATTCGGCGGCAGCCACCTTCTTGGGCAAATCTGCAAGTAACCCCTTTGCAGTCTTCAGCTGCTCCTCCGCCTTAGCCAGGCGCTTCGAGTAATCCTCGGCCTGCTTCTGAAAACCGGCGAGACCGGACAGGGCAGCGTCCCGGGCACTGGTCATCGCACTCAGCTCCTCCCGGGCCTTGGATAGATCAGCCTCAGAGCGCTTAAGAACCTGGATGGCCTCCAGGTGTTTCTCGCGCTCCACCCCCATGGCTTTCCCCTGGTCGTGGGCCACGTCCTCCAACCTATAAGTAGCCTGAACGGCCTGTTCAACAAAACAAATGCGCCATCAGCTGAGATCAAGAAGCGGAAAGGAAGAGCTACAACTAGGAAAAGTCACAAGTATTGAGGGGCTTACCATCCCCAAGTACCGCTTGAGGCAGAGGAAGACCTCCCTGCTCCTCATAGTTGCCAGCTCTGCCATGTCGGCTGGGAGTAACAGGCACCTTTCCACCGCGTCGGCCACGTATGTGCCCTCGCCCTCGTTGAAATTTCTGAGGGAGGAGTCTTCCCTCAGCGGCGCCCCGCGGAGCATGGGGGTAGGAAGCCAGGCCTAAGGCTCGGGCAGGTCTTCGACCTGTTTGTCCTGGCCTCGGGAGCCTATTTTCAACTGTTTGGACGGCCGCCGATCATCACCCTCCTCCCGTGGGGACTCGGACCTCTCCTCAGCTGGCCTTTTGCCCTTATCCTTCTTCTGCTTAGGATCAGAAGGCTAACGTCTGGGAGGCAGACTCGCCTTAGGCAGAGAGGGAGGAAGCCCCGATTGGGTAGAAGCCGACTTGCCCTGGGCAGAACGAGTTCTCGGAGGAGGAGGAAGGAGCTCCGACTTAGATTTCCCCTGCTGGCCTTCGATCAGTTCCGCCAAGCTAACTTGCGGCTTCTTCTTGTAGCCCATTTTCCGCCGAGAAGAGGACTTGGACGCTGAGAAATCCGCTTCGGTCAGACGAGGGTCGCCCAAATCTCCTGGAGGGTCCTCGGACTGGTGAGATTGATCAAACACGTCAAATTCGTCCTCGGCAGGGCCAAAATCAGCAACCTCCACTTCCCTCTCAGGGCCTACTTCGGCGGGTTCCGAGATTCTAAGGGAGGAGAAGGGACCTACAGGTGTTGCGCCTTCTGATGTGGAGGGCACCTCAGGGAACCGAAACCCGTCCTCGGTCACAGTTATCTTCCGAAGCCGAGGATCCTTTGCTCTGATCACGTGCTTCGGCGCCGCAAATGACTTGTGAGCCGGGTCGTATTTCAAAATTTCGTGAGCGGCCCTAACCTGATTATCGTCGTCGTTCACAAAAACCTCTGCCCTCAGCGCCTTTTGCAAGTCTTCCCGGTTTATTAGGCTGAAGTGGCGCGTAAAGGCGTGCGGATCTGCAAGAAGAAACACATCCACATTAGAAACCAAACAGTGCGAGAGAAAGAGATGAGAGAAATGATGGAACTGATCTGGGTCCTAGAACTCTCTCTCTCTATTTTCCCACCGCCTACCTGGGGTCCCCTCCGTCGTCGGGCAGTGAAGGCCATCATGCCACTCTCCAGACACGATGAGGAAGTCTTTATTCAAACCCTTGCTGGACTTAGGGAGACACTGAATGAGCCGGACTCTGTCATCCCTGGTCTTCAGATAGTAAGTTTCGCCCTTCAGGCACTGGAGATTATAGCACCAGTTGACGTCATGGTGGGTCAATCTCAGGCCCATCTTCTCATTTAGGGCATCCACACAGCCCAGAACCCTAAAGACGTTGATGGCACATTGAGTGGGGGCTAGCCGGAAGTGCATCAGATAGTCCCTCATCACCGGACCCATGGGTATCCTCATGCCACCTTCAACGAAGGCAACAATGGGAATCACCACCTCACCCTCCTACCTCCGAAAGCGCCACTCACCCTCCGCACAATACCTCAAGCCCACATTGGCCGGTATCTTGTAGTCGGCGATGAATTTCTCCATCGCCTCCTCAGTGAAGACATACTTCTTAAAAATACCCATCCCAAATGAAGCCTAAACGAGCTAAGAGGGAGAAAACGGAAAAGAGGCAAAGATGGAAAAGGAGAAAGTTCAAAGGGAGATAGAGTGACTTAGAGAAAGATGTAGAAGCTCCTCGGACAGGCCTTTTATGCTGGAGATGTAGACTCTTGAGTGCAAAGAAGCAGAGGAACCGGGCTTTCAAATGGATATTTATACCCTAAAATTAAGGAACAGAGCGGGTTTACCCACTCCCAACCGTTAGGCGAATCCCCACCGTTGGATTAACATCCTCCCGTTGCACGTGGGGAGCACAAAGCCGTCTGGATTTAATGAAGGACACGTCGCGCCCTTCAAGGCATCAATAACGCTTCTGAAGCAGGCGAAAAGACTCCAGTACCCCCAGAGGGCCAAACTCAAACGGTACATGACACATGCCCGAGGACATCAAAATCCTCCTCTCCGCCCGAGGACGCGGACAGCAAAATTTTGAGGGGCTATTGTGGGGCCAAATAATCCCACAGCCCAGCCCACTTCATTCCTGGGCCGAAGGCCCGAGCCGAGGAGACATCCAAGTCCGAGGACGACCTCATCATCGGACGTCCGAGAGTTAGAAGAACATGCTCGTAACGAGCAGTCACCTCCACATTAAATGTGCCTGACAATCGCCCTGGCCGCGTTAATGAGGAAAAGACCCTGCGCTAGCGTTGCCTCGATCGCCGCAACTCCCAAAGAGACTGGGAAGTCGGCTGATGGGACAAGCACCTGAGTGAAGGTCATGATCACTCAACAAGTGTAGGGCTAGGATTGATTGGGCAAGGGGTATATAATGTAAGGGAATCCCTCCTGCGTGGGGGACGGAGAAAAAGGAAAAAAATAAAAAATAAAGGAAAAGAGAGAAAAGAGGGCAAGAGCCTCCTCGGCCCATGGCCGAGGAGCCCATCCCCATTGTAAACCGTGTTAAGTCTATTTACTTAAGTAAAAGAGACCGGAGTTCACGCCGCCAGAGCGCCGGCCGGCGCCTAGACCTTCGACCCACTCTCTATAAATTCATTGCGGAGTTCGTTGGGCTTTTCACCCGTGTCCATTGGGCTTGGGCAGCCAAAAACCCAGTCCTCACAATAATAATAATAATAATATTAACAACAATAACAATAATAATATATCTATATTTAATATCTAAAAGCTAAAAACTAAAACCTAACATTTATTTTTTCTACGCTCCTGTTGAGCTACATCAGCATAGCATTTCCGTCCAATTCAATCCATTCATTTTGTTTTGATCTACGTCGGTCCATTTTGTATTTCGGTCTACTTCGGTCAACACCTTTGATATTGTTACACTTTGGTCTATTTGGTCAAAACCACTATTCTTAAAAAAGAGAACGAATAGTGCTATGAGTACAACAATTTCACAACAAAATTTAGGTGACAAACTATAAGGCCTATCCCTGACATTACTCTTTTTGTTCACCTAAATTAGGTTGTGAAATTGTAAGAGAAGAAAATCTTCTGAAAATTCAAAGCCATTAGATAACACGATTTTGATTGATAGGAAAGATAAACCGATTTTGATTGATAGAAAAAGAAAGGTTTTAGAATCAGCATAATAGCATATCATGAATATCACTGTTCTGGATTATTTTGTACATCCAATTGGTAGGCCATCCAGCGGCAAAAACAGAAAAATAGTTGCCCATGAGATGATTTACTCCTCTAAACTGCAAATTATTAGATGTCATTTTTATTTTTGCTTCTTTTTTTGTTCTCTCCCTATAATTGGCAACTATTTAATTGTCATTCTTCCTTAGAACGGCAAATCTTATATGTCGTTTTTTTTGGGTTAAATTAAAATTACACCATTTAACATTTTTTTTTTTTTTTTTCATTTCAGTTCTTCAACTTTGATATGTTTTCAATTTAACAATTCCGTCCAATATTGTCATTATTTTTAGTAATATTCACTTTCTCAAACTGCATCTTTTTTTAGACTTAATAGTGTGGATTGGACAAAGGAGAATAGAATGACTACATTGCAAATTGGATGGAAGTGGACGGAAGGACTATATTGGAAAGGAATGGAAGTAAAGGATTGAAAGAAAATGGAGAAAAGAAAAAAAGAAGCTTAATGGATTAAATTGAAAACATGTTAAAATTAAATGGTCTAATCTGTAATTTAACCTTTTCTTTTGCTTTTCTTTTTCGTCACAACAACAGCCTTCATATTATTTTTTTGCTTCTTCTCAAAACAAAATTATTATTATTTGCTGTTATTTTAACCATGGTAGATATCAAATGAATTATATGTTTTTTTGGAGTAATTATACTTGTCCGTTACATCTCACATTGCTTAGACATGGCTCTCTGTAATCTTAAGCATGAATTATGCTTTAAAAATACTTTTAACAAAAGTAGTCTTAAAGAACTTTCCACTTTCTTGATACTAATAAATCCTTCAGTTCAGAATTTTATACGACGTGATTATGAACCAACTACCACCAAACACTAATTCTGAGTTACTGTTTTTTTTTTTTTTTTTTTCATTCTCCACCAGACATAACTCATAAGCAATCAATAGCATGAAAAGAAACCTAGCTATTGTTGGACATGGTATGATTGATTTGTCGAGCACTAGATAAATTAGCATTCAAAAAGTTTATAAGTAGTGCTTTTGAGGACCCCCATGTGATGTGCTTTCATGATGTTGAAAGCCATTTTCATTAGGTTCCCTTGGGTTCCAACTTCCAACACAGTTTATATAAATTAGCATACTTCAAATGTAAGCCTTAATTATTAAACATAACTGAGTATTTAAGATTTATGATTACAAAGAGACAACACCGTATGATCCAACTTTGAGGGAGTGCTTTGGCTTACATATAATTAGCATCAGTGGGTTTGTACAACATGCGCATGATAGATATCATTTTAAATTGCAAGAAATCCTCCACCATGTTTGGCCAGAGGGTGCAGGACATACGTATAAAGCAAAGGGAAAATGGGGGTTCACAATTAAAGTGCAGATAAAAAAGCAAGACACTGCTTTTGTTTCAACAGCATGCATATGTTTGCATCATACTCTTTTTTAATTCTTGTCCTTGCTTTATCTTTTTACCCTCACTCTTGGGCCATTCACTCCATTATGTTATCATCTCTTTTGATTATAAATTACCAAAAAAAAAAAAAAAACTATCTCTTTTGATTATTTTAAGAATCAAAATTGCTTTTTGCATACTCCCCCCAAATAAAAAATGGTTCTACATTGGGTGGCAGAAGACATTTTTTCCCTTTTTCCTTATTTTCATTTTTGATATAAGTAATTATAATATTAAATTTCTATACTCATTAATTTAACTTCAAATTTTCAAATCATATGCATATATCTAAACTTAGATACTGGATCCTTCAAACATACCCCTAACCAATAAGAATGTATCTCATACAATGTATATATGCCTCCTCCTATGACTCTGAGAGACACACTGTGAAAAGGAAAATGCAAACATCCAATGCATGAAATCAATATTGCTCCCCAACGGAGGCCAGGTGTGGGTAATTAGCAACAAGTGTTATTTGGACTTGGATTAAAGAAGACGTGAAGTTCCTCCAACTGCATAAAACAAACATGAGATAACAAAGGACAGATTCAGTCCATGTGATCTATAGACTATACTCAAGATCATCTTAACAAATATATAATGGTGCCTCATTTCCATATCAAACCGGTGAAAAGGAATCCGACATTACAACTGAATAAAATTAATAAAAGAACACAAACAAAATTACAATAACAAACAAAGATTGTGAAGAACAGGACCTTCAACAATCTTTTTCCTTTTTTTTTTCTATTGCTTAAAACAAACAAACAAACATACCGGATTTATTTTCACCGGAAAATACATTATATGTTGCTTTTTCTCAATCTCTATAACTTAGATTCACTCTAATTCTTCCTGGCCTTCTGAAGGGCACTGGATGAGCTCCAGAATATTGACCACCTCACTCATGTCCGGTCTGTTTGATGGAACCTGAGAAGCACAAATTAAACCAAGCTTTATCACTGGAATTGCCTCCTCTGCTGGAAAATTACGCCGGAGCCTCCCATCAACACAATCCTCCACCTTCCCCTCCTCCAATGCCTCTCTCACCATGTCACAAAGCACCACCACATCATCCTCCATATACTCCACAGGTCTTTTGCCTGTCACCACCTCCAAAACCAATACCCCAAACCCATACACATCACATTTCTCAGTAATTTTCACAGTTCGACAAGCAAACTCAGGAGCCATGTACCCAAGAGCACTCTGGATTTTGCTGCTCAAAACACAACGGTCTAGCATTGGCAATAGCCTTGCAAGGCCAAAATCTCCTACTTTTGGCTCACCAGAGCTGTCTATCAGAACATTAGTTGATTTTAGATTGTAATGAATAATATTCATTTGGTGCAAATGGGCCAACCCTTTTGCCATCCCAAGAACAATGTGGAATCTCTGTCGCCAAGAGAGGCAGTTTCCGTTGTGTCCATCGTGGAGATGCTTATACAGACTCCCACTGGAGATGTATTCATAAATAAGTAATTGCAATGATGGAGTCCAGTAATACCCTTCAAGGCCCACAAGATTATGGTGCCTGATCTTCCCAAGTTTCTTTACTTCCCTATCAAATTCTTCTTGGGACTTGATTAAACCTGAGATGGTTAGTTTCTTGATTGCAACTGAACGCCCATCACGAAGGACTGTTCTGTAAACAACTCCAAATCCACCACGACCAAGTTCACAGTCCTTGTTGAGCAGTGCATGAGCCCCAGCGACAAAGTCCGCGTCACCCGAAAACATGACAAGCTTGCCAAAGTTTGGATCATTAATGGGGGAACAACTGTAATCTTCCCCTCCAGATAATGCAAGTGGAGCAGCAGAATGTGACATTGAAGACCTCACACGGATATTGAGAACAGTAACAGCTACTACACCGAGGGCTATGAATACAGCTGCACCAATGGCAATGAGAGCAGAGATACTGAGTAATATTTTGTGATGATTCTGAGAGGAAGAACTGCCAGGAGAGGAATCGGAAGAATTAGGGTTAAGGACAAGAGGTTTAGGATGGACAGAAGGGCAGGAGCGATTAACAACAGAGCCACATAGGGATGGATTACCAAAAACAGATGAGGGAGGGATAGTGTTGAAGAAGCCCCCCACTGGTAGCTCACCTTGAAGGTGGTTGTGGGAAACATTAAAAGAGACCAGTTGAGTAAGATTTGTCAGCTCTTTCGGTAAGCTTCCAGAGAGTTGATTCAAAGATAAATCTACATATTCAAGATTGGTGAGGTTTGCAACGGCTGAAGGGATTGGGCCAGTGAGGTTGTTCTGCGATAGGATCCTGCATAAGTTGACCAATTAGAACAAAAGGGAAAGCTATTAGAACAACGTAGTTTCTTTAGCTTATTTTGAAAGTACAGAATGATCTTAATGTGACCACAGCAAAAAGCTAAACATTAGAATACTAGACCAAAGACAATTAAGCTCAAGAACACAAAGACCATATTTTCATTTATGGTTAAAACGATACGGGGATATTATTATTATTTTTTCTTTATATGGTAAGATTGTAGTGTAAAAGTAAAGAACCCTATTTAAATAATTAAAACAAAATTCCATGAGTCAAAAAACATGTTCTCTATCAAGTACTACTGCTCAGACTTCATGCTTACTAGTTACTACTTACTGAGAGATCTAATTAGGACTACTAAAAATAATTAAACTTTGTCCACAGTGCATAAGTAGAAGTGTAGAACGCCAATTCACACTAACTTAGACAAAGGCATCCAAAAGAGAGAGAAAGCCGATAAAGCAAAAACAAAAGAATGACATTCAAAAACCATTTTCAGTTTTACTACCTCATCAAGTCAGAAAATCCACTGGAGAACCTTAAAAAGCATCAGATGGAAGACAGAAAAATGCTTATCCAATTATTTTTAATCTTTCCTCCAGTCAGATGTGCCAGCCAATCAATGCTTAAGAGGAAATTAAGGACAGGATAAACTGTTTTTGACCACAAATTAGTAGTGTATTGGCTTGTTATCAAGGATATTGAGGGAATCAAAGCTGAAGTACTCTATAACCTTAAATTTTACATTATTCACATAGCTCCAAAGATTCTCAATAAATTAAAGAAACTGCAAAGCAAACCAAAAACAAAGAGGCAGAAAGAGAGCTTACAAAGATGTTAAAGATGAGCACTTCTCAATTTCAGTAGGAACTTTCCCTGTTAAAAGGTTCTTCTGCAGCCTCAGTTCCTTGAGGGAAACTGCCCCTCCAATTGCAGAAGGAATGCTTCCATTAAGCCGATTGTTGCTAAAATCAAGAACATATGTAGACTTCAATTCACCTATGCCGGCAGGAATAGAACCAAAAAGACGATTCCTGGACATATTCAAGAACTGCAAGGTACTAAGTACACCAATGTTAGCTGGAATTTCACCAGAGAATGCGTTTGAAGATATATCCAAGACCTGAAGACCTTGATAAGATGCTGCTATTGATGTGAGTGAAGAATATTCCGAACTTTCACCAACTCCCTTTCCAGAAAGTGAAACACTTTGTACACTCGGCTTAAAGAACCATGAAGGAATACTGCCATTCAACTGATTATGGCTAACATCAACAGCCAAGAGGTTAACACAATTTATCATTGACTCTGGCAAGTTCCCTGTAAACTGGTTCATAGATAAATTTAGATTCTTTAATAATGGAAGATTTCCCATTGAATTTGGAATCTGACCCGAAAAGTTATTCGCAGAAAGATCCAGAATCTCAAGGTCTCTTAATTCTCCAATCCAGTTCGGAATTTCTCCTGTGAATGAATTTCCACGCAAACTCAGAGAAGTACATGAACTAAGTCTCTGCATTGACTCTGGAAGACTCTCAGAAAGGAAATTGTCACTAAAATCAACCAATTTCAGAAGAAAACAACCCCCAATATCCCAGGGAAGCTTTCCAGAGAACCGGTTTGAGCTCAAATTTATAGCTCTCAAATCATACAAGCTTTCAATTCCTTCAGGAACTACTCCCTCTAACAAATTATCCGACAAATCAAGAGCCTGAAGCCCCCTCAAATACCATAATCCAGAGGGCAATTTCCCCAAAATCCTATTAGATGAAAAGTTAACCGAAACCAATGCGGAGCATGAACTCAAAGAATCAGGAATATTTCCTGTGAGATTGTTCCTAGCAAATGAAACCACTTTCAATGATCCGCATTGTTGAAAAAAGCCATCTGGGATATCCCCAGAAAGCTTATTCTCACTGAAGTTAACAACTTGTAAACTTCCAAGGTGAGCAAGATCAGGGTTTATAGTCCCTGTGAAGTTGTTATTGGAAAGTGACAGAATTTGAAGGAATTGCAGCCTCAGGAGGCCACGGTCAATGTGCCCGGATAGCGAAAACCCGTCGAGGACGAGTTCAGTGACCCGGTTAGTCTTTGAATCACATTTGACTCCGACCCAGTTGCAAGGACTACTAGCATCTTCGTTCCATGATGTTAGTTTGTCCTTTGGGTCTTGAATTCCAGCCTTGAACATAATCAAACCCAAAACGTCATCGTTGAAAACTGGGTCTAAACAATGAACCATAGCTGGAGCTAAAACAACAAAAAGGACTACTAGCTTGAATAGCATTTTCAAATACCAAAAGGCTGACACAGAAGAATTCAAATAAAACTAACAAGAAATGTCATTTTGGGCAAGCTAAAAAACGAAGCTTCAAAATGCAAATAAGAGTGAAATTTTTTGTTTCGCACAGAGAGAGAGGAAAGTTCCTAAGACACAAAATGAAGCTCAATATGGACAAACAAACAGAGTGTGAAAGAGTTACAGATCATCTATGAATCTCCAAATCTTATTAGAAGCTCAAAAAAGAACAAAACAGAGAAAGCAAGCACTTTGCAAATTGCATTAAGGCAACGGTGTACTAAAAAACAAAGCAAAGGAATCCTCAACAAACAACAAGAAGACCCACTTTCCTCTTTCACTTCGTATAGTTCAAAATTCACTTGCTTTTTTTTTCTTCTTTTTATAAAGCAAAGTAAAAAAAAAAAAAAAAAAAAAAAAAAGCAGAAATACTATAATAACAGTGTATAATACAAGTAATTCACACTGTATATTAAATATTATACAACCATAACAAAAGCTCAAATCAAATAAAAAAGACAAACCCAACAAATAAAAAATAGAACTTTGATTAAGAATCGAAGATTTGAGGACTGAAAAGGTTTGTGTTTGGAGTTACAGAGGTTGCGCCGGAAACTGACACGTGTCAGTGAATGGACCCGAAAAGTTCCCCGTAAAAGCGCTTTCAGAGAGAGAGAGAGAGAGATAGGATTTTGGGAACCCTAGTAAGAGAGAGAGAGAGTAATAAAAGTCTTGTTCTTCGGAGAGCAAAGCAGAAGCATTTAAAGCTGGTTTTAACGCCGAAAACAGAGAGAGCTAGAGAGAGAAAGAAAGAGAAAGAAGGGTGTAACAGTCCTTTTAGGTTGTCTTTTTTAGGTGGCCTCCTGGGACTCTTTTTCTTGGTCAAACCAGTATCCGACGTGTCATCCATGCTGGTTTTTTCCCCATTACTTTACCATCTCACGTGTTTTTTTTTTTTTAATTAAGAAAATTCCAAACTTGCAAATTTGAAATTACAAGTTTACAACAATGGGAATAAATGCATGTTATCTTTTGAAATATTAGAAGATGTCAGTTGAGTTATAAATATAGTTTTAAAAATCAGACCGGGGTAAAATCATATTTGCCTCTAGTTTCCAATTTTGACCGATTTTTTTTTTCCCAATTTTTCATTGCTTTTAGGCATTTTTAAGGACTGGACTAGTCTCTAGTTCTCAATTCAACCAATCAGACAAGCCAATTCAATCCATTTTTTAAGGAGAGATGCTACGTTTACAACATTTTTATAACAAATCACAAGTGGTTAGTTGTTATTGGTTCAAATTTGAACCTAACACTAAGATTACTTTTTTGCCCCAACAATAACAACAAGTAATAACCTGGCACTTAAGATTTGTTATAAAAATATTGTAAAAATGTTGTAGACATATCATTTATCTTTTTTAAAACCTTGGTTATAAGACTCTTTGTATTTGAGTAATGCTATAAACAACAATTTTTACATCTTTCATAACTCTTTTTATTTTATATATAAAATAATAATATATTAACCTTTGGCTAGACTATTTTACTCTCTATTTATGAATCATAAGACACTTTGAAAATTCCATAAATTAATACTGTGATGAATGAAACTTGCAGCTTATGGGTCTACGGTATGGTCTTCAAATCTACCACTCTAATTTACCTAAAGGCATTACAACAATTGAATTGACAATATTTTATTGTTTCTTATTTGGGCTCGTTACTTAATCGTTTTATCATCTATTATTAACAACTTGCCAACTTGATAATTGTGAACATTTTTGTGGCACTAAATTTATTTATTCAATTTTTCCCAATTAATATAGTTTATCTTGATTAATATATAATAAAAATAGTATTATTCATATAAAATGGATGTTTGAACTTTTAATTTTAACTTATTAATTTAGCAAAAAAAATAATGTTATGGAATTTTGTTCTCTCACCTTATTTATTAAATTTGTTCTGTTCGTGAATTTTGAACATAATTGTTAGTAACATATGAAATTTTCATTTTACGATTGATATCATCCAAGTTCTTCTTAGTCATATATTCTTTTTCTTTCCGAATTTTTGGAATAGTTCAAGATTATAAATTGAAAGTAATCCTATGAACAAAGTTTTATTTTATTTTTTTTCAATGTTAAGAAAGTTGTACTCTTAGGATTATGAGGACCCAATAAGTGGGGCATACTTTGCGTATGCATATTATAATAAAGTAATATAGTGAAAATTTAGTAATTTACCTTGTAAGGCATGCTAATACTGCAATCATTTCCACAAATTAAGCACGACCTTTTGTACTATGGCGTGGGAATAAGGGAACATAAAATATAATAAATTTATTTTGAATAAAATTTAAGACAATGATATTTGACCCCAAAAAAAATGATTTTCTCAATATTGTATATGAATTTTAGTTATTACAATAATATTTTATTTTTATTTTTATTTTTTATAATTCATTAATTGGGGATAGAAAGATCTAAATGAAAACACTAGAAAGTAGAAGATGATTTACAAGTTTATTGACAAATGAACTCACATAACTGTTTTGTAGTACGAATATTGTGAAAGATTAATCGGTCAATTACGCAAACGTAGAAAAATAAACTCCATAAAAGTATGTGATTTTCACTTGGCCCCAGGCGAAAACTTAAACGTTAAACTTACGGTGAATACCCAAAAAACAGTAAAAAGACAAGGCCAGTGCGTCCTTTTCACTCCAAATTGTAACGTTGTTCGAGGACATAAGCACCTTAGGATCAAGGGAATTTCATCACCAATCTAGAGATATTCTTTTGGTCTAAGTTCAAAAAAAAAAAAAAAAAAAGATATTCTTTTGGTCTGAAATGAAATGAAAGTAAAGTCTTAAAGCCAAAATGCTATTATAGACTTTATAGTATTTTATTACTTACTTTGTTGTTATAATTTTCAACTACTTTCTTATTACGATATCTCAGTGTATCAGTCAAAATGGGTTTACAATTTTTGTTGTTGTGGGCTTTAATAAATTGACAGAAAATGGACTACTACCAATCTGTTTTGGCTGTAGCTCTGTTAGTTTCACTTTGTTTGACTTTGAGATCCTCTGTGTTGTGGTGTCTAATTAATTGACTTTCCCAGTGAACAAACAAAATCGAATTGTTACACTTTCCAGCGTACACACCTAAGCCTTAGCGATCTTATCGATGTTACTATTTAAGTATAAATTAATGTCTCTATCTTTAATTTTGTTTCTTGGGGTTGTCATTACACAGACAGACTTATTATGAGTGGCGTAAATGGCGCTTCATCAAACACTCAACAAATCTAGCTTAAGAATTATGGGAATTCCTTGGTCCAATTTTTATGGTAAACAATAAAGAGATGCAAATCTGCCATGGATTTTTGGAAGAATATAAGCACGTGATCAAGGAGCCTCATTCTCAAGCACCTCAACCTAGATAAACAATGGAGAGAATTGGGCTTCTCTTTCAATTTGGGCTTTTACTTGGTGCTCATAATTGATGCTGAAATGGCATCCCAACTAGCCATTAGTCAATGCCTATTTCATACTGGAGATCCACTCGTAGAGTAGATTCACATTTTATAACAAAATCTTTGAATTTACACTAAAAACTTATCAGTATCTTACTCTGATGATAAAGAGTTATCATCAGAAGCAAACAACATAAATTGAAATTCTCTATAAAAAAAAAAAAAATGATGACAAGATACATATATTTAATGTATAAAATAAAGGAAATGTTAACGGATAATCTAAAGATATTAGTTTATGAACTATTTTAAGAAACTTTTGATTAAAAAAAAAAAGCAATTTGTAATTGTTTTAACAGTTTTTTATATTTTCTATAAAAGTAGTATTAAAATTTTCTTTAAATGTTTTATTAACAATTATCCTAAGGGCATCTGTTAAGAGAATCCATAAAATAATTATTGTTGACACACTCGCAGCAATATCTCCCTTGGAATTTGTTATGGATTGGCATCAATGGTTTTGAGATGATAGGTCTTGACTCTTGGTTTAATTTCTCAAATGTTTATGGGTTGAGGTTGGATATGGAGTTCAATTCTTTAATTATGATCTTTGTCGGGGACGTTTTGCGACAAGGGTCGATATCGCAGAAATGAGCCCAAAACTCTCCTTGGGTTTGTTAAATTCGTCAGTTATTTGGAGAGCCAAGCCCAAAATTCACGATGTGAGGTACACAAAGGCTAATGGTGTTTTATGGAAAGAGAAAACAACACAAAAATGAAAACACAAGAAAGTGCAGAAACTATATATTTCATGAGTCAGAAATTTCAGCACGCAGTCACACAGAGGAGGAAATCGAAGGAGGTCCCGATCAAAAGAGGGAGAGTTCCCCTATATCAATATTTTCACCCCCAGGCCTTCAAATCGTCCCATACACTAGGTAGCTGACTGGGCTTTTTGTGTCAAAGTTTTGGATTTTTTTGTAGGGAAAAACGTTGCCCCTCTTGTGGGCTGGTGATACATATTTATATCAAGTTCTAAGGGATGCTTGTGACCAGTTTTTAGGTGAGAGGAAGCCCTTGGACCTTTCAGATGCTATTTCTATGACTTGGTGCATTATATTTTATGCTTAGGGAAAGGTTTTGGTTGCTTTTTACATGATTTTGGAAACAAAGTTATTTCCTCTTTACAGCTGCTGTCTTTGGTCTTTGTAGGCCTTGAAGACCACATTTGGGTGGCTGAGTGGGCTAGGCTGCTCAGCTTTTTCTTAAAGTCAGCTGCCTTGGTGTGGGAAAATGGAGTTAGGCTGAAAATAAGGGGCACAGTCACACAGAGCATGGAGTAAAGTCTGGGGTGGAAATTTTGGGTACAAGACCTCCTCCATGAGCCTAAGGTGCTACCAGTATCCCTTGCCCACTTGGTCGCACGCATGGGCTTGGCTCATGCAAAATGTCTGAAAGGAATCGACCCATACCCTCCAAACCACACTTCCTCAATTTCTCCAATAAGTCACATGGGCTTGGGTCATGCTTAAAAGAATAAAATAAAATATAATACATAAATTGAGCCCACAAAAAAGTTGGGCTTAGTTGAATTGGGCTTGTATGAAATGTGTCGTGAAAACGGGTATCAACAATCTTCTTCTTTTTTCGTTATTAAATTCAGATCAAGTTGTGCCCACTTAATTTGTTGTTCATCAACCTAATTAATCCAAGGTTGTACCTTGTAAATGAAGTGGCATTTGTACCTACTGGGATGAAGTCACCGACCTAACGTTACACTTTAGTACTTGGCCCATTTATCCTAACCAATGTCCTTGGCTTTCATTATGAATCAAGACTAGTAATGATTTCACAGCAACCTTGGTTTCATTTTGACTACTGGCCAACGTTGGAAGCATTTAATCTCAGCTATAGCTTGGGAAGTCCAGGGAGGATGGTCTTGAATTTTTAATCAAGTAACCGCTTTTATAGATTTTTTTAGGATACAACGATCAATTCTTTGGGGTGGAGGCACATTAAAGTCATTCACTTTTCGATTCTCAAAAAAAAAAAAAGTCATTCACTTTTCACTACGCAACTCTCATAATGAAGCACGACAAACAATAAACCTATGTTTGGTTAAAAGGAAAGAGAGAGAAAGGGAAGAAAAAGGGGTCAAAGGACTTTATATAATCCTTTGTTTGGTTTGAAGGAAAAAGATGAGAGAAAGGAAATATGAAAAATAGGATGTATATACTAGTATACAGCTTGTTGTGTTAGATGCCTTAGCTAGACCCTTTGTTATAATTTTCTACATGTGTATAATCCAAATGAAATTGAGAAGATTACATTGAATATCATGTTTCACTTGATAGTTTATGGGGTTATTATCCTTCTTAAGTTTTTTTTTTTTTTTTTGGGCTGAATAAGTACTTTATTGCTCAACCCGAAAGAGGGGAGAAACAAAAGAACTAAGACAAATTCCATCTCTATCCAAAGCCCACAAAATCAAAGAAAGCAGATTTGAGATTGGAACCGGCCCAGTCTAGCTTACAAAAGCCGTCCATTGGGCCAAAAGATGGGCAAAGACATTGCTTTCTCAACAAACAAAAGAAAATTTTACATTGTTAAAGTACTTTACAAAATACAAAATATCATCACATAAAGTTTTTATACTCCAATGGGGATCAACATCTGCATTACGAATTGGCTCAACAACATTCCAAGCATCTCCCTCTTATCTTTCTTAAGTCGCATCAATAGTTGGAAAAAAATCTATGTTTACGGCAATCTTGTGATCATAACTTTGATTTTTAATGAATCGCATAAATTTATGCATTTATGTGTGTTGATCTTTCTTATTGTTTGCATTAGAATATTCCATAAATCTAGTATAAGTTTCCTAGTTGCTAACCATCTAGTGTTTTTTTTTTTTTTCCTTCCTTTCTTTGTTAATAAACAACAACGAAGGAAAGGAGTTTGAATTTGAGATGCTTTCATTAGAAACACTAAAATCTAAAAGTTTAATTAATTAATAACTAATAAAAAATGCTACGGATACAATAATTTTACAACAAAATTTTGATAATAAGATGTTACTAGTTCTCATCTTGACCCACTAATGACATAACTTTTTATCTAACTATTCTCACCTAAGCTTTAATGTGGAAATCTTTTTAAAATATTGTACAGATAGTCTTTTGGTCTGAAATGAAATAAAGTAAAGTCTAAAGCCAAAATGCTACTTTAAATCCAAAACACAAACAAAGAAAACCAAAATGCTAGCTACTAGATTTTATTTATTTTTTGAACTTGAATTTGTTTCTTGGGGTCGTCATACACAGACAGGCTTATTAGTGAAAAAAATGAGAGTGGCGTAAATGGTGTTTCATCAACACTCAACAAATCTAGCATAAGAATTGTGGGAATTCTTCAGCCTAATTTTTATGATAAACAAAAAGGGATGCCATGGATTTCTGGAAGAATTTAAGCACGTGAACAACCTAGAAAATTTTGTTTGCTCCTATAGGTTGGAATTGGACCGGTGGTGCCCAATATTTGGGCTTTTTATGTGGAAACAACCGAGAGAATTGGGCTTCTCTTGCAATTTGGGCTTTTACATGGTGCTCAGAGTTGATCTACTTTGCATTATTTTACTTTGAGATAATGCACTTCGATGTAGTTCACTTTAAATAGCTCCGTAATTTGGGCAAATAAACTTAGTCAAATTAGGAATTTAGTTACTTGAGATTTCTCATTCTCCTTGTTAACTTACACATTTCTCAAAAAGTCCTATTAAATTGGATGTTTCTGAACTCCAAACTCTAATTTTCATGAGTCTAATATTCACTTTGAGCTAGTGATAGAATCTTGAGATTCATCTTGAGTCACCTGAAAACATAATTTAGAAACTAATATTAATATAAAAATTAGTTTGTACTCAAAGAATGTTAATGATCTCTATAACTCTTATTGTAGTTGTTATAATAATATTGCAGTGTGCGCATTGATTTTTTTTTTAATTATTGTTTGCATTCAAATATTCCATAAATCTGGTTTAAGTTCCCTATTTCCTTACAATAAGATGCTGATGCATAATTATACGGAATAAACAATTCCCTTATTTGAATATATACAACAGCTTTAAGAGTTGGGTGGCACTACTTACGTTTAAGCTGAGCAAATACAACAGATTAGGCAAACCAACGTGACTGGTATGCTTCTTGTGTGAGAGAAAAGCTGCTTAGGTGCCTTGCTTGGCCATTGATTCAAGAATCGAAATGTGAAGACACTACTACTTGTAAGTTGTTACTCAATTCAGATTGTTGCATCTATCCCTTTCTTGCCTCTTTTGCTAAACCTAGTAACCCCATGAAAGAGAATCGAATGTTTTGAAAATTTAAACCGACACATCGCAAATTGGCTCACATGCACTAGGACCTGACTGTTGGGGAGATAAACACCTTGGGGAGCTTCTTTGAATAATTAATATAACATATAGAGACACACTTTAACCCAAAAGGCCTAAGCCCCATGGGTATGTGCTCAATTATGTTATATTAACTACTCATTCTTCTCATCTTTATTCAATGTGGGACTTCACTCACACATATAACCCAACACTGACTTGGTTCATTCTGAAAATACAAACTGACCTATAATTTTATTCATGCAAGTCTTCTCCATTTCAAGTCCAGTTTATTTTATGGTTTAGATTTTTTGATCTAATAGTGTATAAGATGTCATGTCATTTAAAATTTTAAATAACATAATAATTTGTACACTTTTAGATTTGTAAAAATTTAATGTAAATCATGAAATAGACGAAATGGATCAGTCTTGAAATAGAAAGGGTCCTCTTCCATCAACTAAGGGCAATGTAAAAGGGTTATTAAAGGGTCTAATCAACAATAAATGAAAATGGTAGAATAGTTCAAGTATACACTTTTAGACTTTAGGTGTTATATCTTGGATTTTCCTATTAAATTCAATCATGTGATTATATTAACCAATGAAGTACAAAAGAAAATATGTTATCTTCTTTTAATAATAATTAAATTCAACTATGTGATTCATTAGTTAATGCAACTGTATGATTAAATTTAATTGAGAAACCAAATGTATAACATCTAAAAAATTGTAATATTCTAATTTAGGAGCTGTGGGCATTGAAGTGAGAAATAAAATATAAGAAAAGGAACCATTTCCTACCAAAATGTTGAAAACTAGGACGAAGAAAGGCTGATAGTTTGGACTTTGGTGTGGATCTTCAAATATTAATAATTATTTTAATCATTTATAGGACTACAAAGTTAGCTGTTATTTGTATATGTATGTATTTCGTATAACATATAAAATGTAATATAACAGTCACCACCATGTGCCACTATTATTATCTTATGTTGAAGCCAATTGCAAAGGTTTCAGTTTATTTCTACTTGTTTTGAAGAACTCTCACTCTCACTCTCACCCAAAACCAAAAGTATATTCCTTCCCCATGACAGGATCGAAAGGCCAAAGGCCCAAACAAGACTGGCCCACAGTAAAGCAATGGACCGTATCAGACACCACCACTTTACAACATTCAGTGGGGCTCACGCAAAACAAAATTGTATATTTGATTACGTGTCACCAAAGCATGATACGGTTCTCCCATCCTATTCCTAGGCATTTTAAAATTCATAATTTTCATTGAGTATATTGGTTCACATTTCAACTAACTACTAATTTTATATTATGACAATAGCTAAAATAGTTGTTATCAATAATTGAGAGGAAATGTTGATCAATTTTGAAGTTCAAGAGACATTGTAATTCATTCTCAAAAAAAAAAAAAAAAAAAAAAGACATTGTAATTGCATCATAAATTAGAGAAAAAAATTTGCAATTACCATAAGTTTTAAAAAATTATTTTTGAAAATATCAACAATTAAAGTGTCATTTTGGTCTTTTAACCTTTCATTTGAATAATCAATCAATGTGACAAATCAAACCTTATTTTTTATTTTATTAGGCAAATTTAATCATATGATCTAAAGCACTTAATCACATGATATGCAAACAATTTTTGTCATATCAACAACTTACAATTTTAATCCATAATAATAATTGCATTTTATATTGAACAACAATTAAAAATAAATTACACATATCTCCATTTTAAAAAGAAGTAAACACACATAATAAACAAAAAAAAAAATGTTTGTTTTATTTCTTATAAAGTTGACTAAAGTATACTAATTTGGGATTGTTTTTATTTTAGTCATCTACATTTCAAAATGTTTCATGTTTGGCAATTTATTTTTTATTTCATTTTCATAATAACATTGCCATTCATTTCTGTTAATAATTTGATTATTCATAATATATATATATATATATATATATTTTACAATGATGAAAATTTCAATATTTTATAATATTTTTAAAGATATATTTTCATGAAATAGATAACCATAAATAACACTTAAAGATTAGGTTAAATTACTAATAAAAATGAACGCCATAACCAAAATAAAAATGTAATTAAATATAAAAAGTCAAAATAAAAATTTTAAAATGTAAATAGAAAAATAAAAAATAACATGACTTAAAAAGCGAATAATGTATTTTTTTTTAGTATAAGATCATGAGTAAAAAATAATTTATGACCTTATATAATCCTAAGGGGACAAAAATATATTTCAACTTAATGATAATTTTTTTTCATCTAATAAAATACCTAGAATTCTAATTCCGCTAACACCAAAAACCGATAAATTCATGACAAGAGAGAGCCATACCACCATGACTCATGTCTCATGGTTGAAATTGAATTTCATAAACAAATACTACAAAATAGAAAAAAAAAAAAAATAATAATAATAAAAATTCCTTCAGCTAACTGTCTCCGGTACTAAACCCCTCGTCAGCTTCGCCTCTCTTTCAAAAACTCTCACTCTCTAGACTCTGTGTTTGTGTATTGGTCCGAGAATAGAAGAGAAGAGAAAGGAAAAATGAGTGGTACAATGGAGTCGATTTCGTTCTTAAACCCTAACCCTAGCTACAGGTCGACGAAGTCTTCGTTGGTACAGTCTTCACGCTTCGATTCACTCCTCAGGACTCGCACTCGCACCTACAATTACAATTACAATTACAAGCTCTCTCTTTTGCCCAAACCTGTTTCCGTTTCTTCCAATGGGGTTTCCTTTCGTTTTCTTACTCGGAACCCACCTCGCAGATTCATTGTAGCTTCCTCTGCTTCACACGAGGATTCGGTAAAGCCAAAATTTTCAAATTTTTTTTTTTTTTTGAAGTGTGTTTCTTTTTGTTTTGTTTAAATTTCTTTTGGGTATAGAAAATATGTTAATTTTAGTTCAGTTTTGTTTTTTGCTTTTGATTTTGGTGTTGGGTTTTGAATTGGGTGATTGAATTCGAGCTTTGTTATTCAGTTCATGCTAAAGTTTTTTGTTTTATTGAGAGAAATCAAATGGGGATGCTATCTATTATTGAACATGGCAAAGCTAGAGTTTTTTTTTTTTTTTTTGGTGTTATTTCTTAGGTGAAAATACTTAATGGGGTGCTTGTTCTTTGGCTTTGTTATGGGAATTATGTTAGTTTTAGTTCAGTTTTGTTTTCTTGTGATTTTGGTGTTGGGTTTTGAAATGGGTGATTGAATTCAAGCTTTGTTATTCAGTTCATGCTAAAGTTTTTTGTTTTATCCCTAGAAATCAAATGGGGATGCCTATTATTGAACATGGCAAAGCTAGAGTTTTTTTTTTGGTTTTTGTTTTTTTGTGTTACTTCTTAGGTGAAAATACTTAGTGGGGTGCTTTTTCTTTGGCTTTGTTACGGGAATTATGTTTGATTAAGGCTTGATGTACCTGATGGTTCTTATGTTGAAGCTGTGTTTTATAGTGTGTAATTTAATTAGAGGTGTTGGTGTTTAGGTTTGTCCGAGCCCCTGAAAAAAAAAAAGGATTCTATTATTGCTATTGGTGATATACAAATGATTGTGACGAATTCAACAATGGGATGTGTCATCTCAGTTTTGCTTGTTGAGCTTGTAAGAAAGCTTCATTGTTACATAGTAATGGAATTTTTGTTTGTTGCCGAAACATATTATTATTAATAACCTCATCCATCTTTGATTAAAAGGGAAAAAAAAAAAAGGTATGATGTTGTGAAGAAAGGCAATATCTTATGGTTTATGTAAGGTGTGGCATCAAGTAGGGCTTATGTATTTTTTTTTTTTTTGTCACATGCATGCTCTTTAGTGAGTATATTCAAAATTTTCTTCTTGCTTGATCTATTTCAAGGGTATCCTAATGGTGTTTTTTTTTTTTTTTCCTAATAAATAATAATTTCTATAGAAGAGTCAAGAAATTGAAGTGGAGAAGGGAAAAGATGATCATAATTTGGGAGCTGAAGATTCACAAGAAGTTTGGAAAGAGCTTCTAGAATCTTTCAAAGAACAAGCCTTGAAGATGCAAAGCGTTTCGCAAGAAGCATACGAGTTGTACTCTAAGAAAGCAGTAGTCATCCTAAAAGAAACTTCTGAACAGTTGAAAATACAGGCAGACAAGGCAAGAGATGATTTGCTTGATATAGCAAACGAAATTAGTGAAGAAGGCAAAGTGTATATCTCCACAGCTGCTGAGAACTCCCCTGAACCAGTCAAAGATATAGTGGAGACATTTAATATGCCAACTGAAGATCTGAAAGAAATTTCTAGAGTTCATGACTTCCGCGTTGGGATTCCCTATGGTACGTGTAATGTATGAGAGCATTGTTTGCAAAAACTTGCTATTTGATGCTTTATTGTTGCACTTCATTTGGGGACTCAGTTGCGTCAGTTTGGGTATAGATGCAGTAGTGTGAGGAGTAATGGCACTAAACATGCATACTCTGATGCAAATTTTTATGTTTCTATATGGCTTTGTTGGAACTATGCTATGTTTTAATATACTTTTAGGCTTGTATAAGAATTAAGCAGATGATGATGTCAAATGATATCAAGTGCTTTTATTATGCTTCAGTTCAATCTTGTTATGATGCTGCTAATGCTTTGCAGGTCTGCTCCTTTCTGTTGGTGGCTTTCTTTCCTTCATGCTAACGGGAAACATTGCTGCCATTAGATTTGGTGTTATCCTTGGTGGCACTCTTTTGGCCTTGAGCGTTTCAAGTTTAAAATCATATAAAAGAGGAAAATCATTTCCTCTAGCCTTGAAAGGACAGGCAGGTTAGTTTATTTAAATTTAGGGTCTGCACCACTTGCTCTTATGTCACAATTGGCTTTATGATCATCTTGCTTGTTTTAGTGATCAGAATATATCCCACATGTTTTGGAATACCTTGTTCACTTGGCTCTTAACTGTTTATGTCTGGTATATGCCTGTTATATGTTATGTGATAAATAATGCTTTCCTTTCTTTTCATTTAATCAATGTGAAAAGCATGGCCAGGAATATTTGGGGGGCAATGATTTTTTTTAGGGTAACCTGCCTGGTGGCTTTATTCTCTGTTGTTGGGCTTGGGAGTTTGGACCTTTACAAGTTGTATATGCCATAACCCAAGTCATCCCACCTCCATTTGACTAAGTGAACATATGCAACAGAAAATCAATAAATATTGTTGGAGTTGCATTCCAATCTTAAGAGTTGATTGGTATTATGTTGCAAGGAGAAGGCAGAGCTAAAGGATAAATCTGCTTAAAATTTCACTTTTTACAGTGAATTTCTTTTTTGTGATATATTTGTAGAATGGGTGGAGTTCTAAAATGGACTCATAGCCTGATTTAACGGTCAAGATAAGCCCATCTCCCATGCATAATCCTTGACCTTAATGATTTAATTACATATAGGTCTTGGCCTTTTGGGTGTAAATCTGGTGATCTGGTTCAGTCTGTTATGTTCTGGTTCCTATTAATAAATAAGTTTTTTTTTTTTTTTTTGGATAGCTAATAAATAAGTGTATTATTGGCCAAATTTGAAGATCAATAGAGGATTTTTTTACTTTAGATTATTATAATGATCAGAAGAACTAAAAAAGGATAAAAGGTCTGTTGGCACAATTATATTATCATGTGATATAGATGCGGTATGTTATTCATTTTGATTTCAGATGTTAAAGTCTATTTGTAGTTTGATTTCAGATGTTCAATGTGTCCGTTTTGTTTTGAAGTTTGAACTGGCATTTGAAGCTGGAATTTTGGCTTATTTATTGTTTATTGTTTTAGTTTGAACTTTATATATTATGCCTCTTATGAAATTATTTCTAAATGGAATGTTGGGCCTGCAGCAATTGCAAGTATAATATTTTTGCGGGAGTTAAGCCAGCTGTCTCAGGTAGTAGATTCTTCATTTAGCTATTATTTTCAATTAATTTTTCCAGCTTCTGATTACTATTGTTCCTGGTTTTTCTGCTTGCAGGCTCCATCATTTCTGAGCTTCGTTTCAACAGTCATCAGGTTCTTATTATTCTTATGACTTTTATGTTTTTCGTTTCCTTCTTTCTTTGGAGCAAAAAGCACCTTGGTCTTTGGTGGATGGCATTAAATCTTGATCTTCATCAGTTTCTTAATTATTTGGGAAAAAAAAAGAGAGAAGTTTCTTATTCTGTTTTACCAATAATTTATTGTCAGTTTCTTAAGTGCTGAAACTGGACTTTATTGGCGCTGTTTGACTCATTATTCTGCATAATAGTGATGTAGTTGAATGACTCAATGGGAATCCTTGTCTGTCTAAAACATGTCACCAGTCAGGCAAAAACTATATATAGCTTGGCTTGCTTGCCAACCATTTCCAACTAATCTTCGCATTACAACTCATGGTTCGGCAAGCCTGAAGAGAAGAGTCTTGGATTATAGTATGGCCCAAGATGTTGTGTCTTTTAGTAGGAATAATGGTGCAAGATAAGATGAGAATGGTGGAGATGAGTTGTGTGGCTAACCCCAAGTAAAAATGAAAAAGCTTTTGATTAGTTTAATTGAGTTGATAAATCATACGAGGCGGATGCTTTTGGCAATGTATGGTTTCCTATGGTTCCTATTGGGCTAGTTGAGGTCCCTCTGTAAAGCTGCAGATTATGCTTCAACTATACAGTGCACTTATCAAAAGAAAAGATCCTGTTCAACTATACAGTGCTTCATTTGGTCATTCTATTGTTTTACATGGTTTTATTTAATTAATCCAAGTTCCTTTCTGAGAACTCCTAATCTTCCTCCTCAAGCTGCTGTGTGTTGGTTGATGGCCGTAATCTGGTCACTTGAGCTCCCACTAGAGGAGCTTTATATTGTCTACTTTCTTCTGCCTCCTGCTTCCTTTTAGTCTCTCTCTCTCTCTCTCTCTCTCTGTGTGGCTTGCACACACACACACACACACACACACACACACACACACACAGAGGAAAACTTGTACCAGCAGACGCACCTTTTTTATGTGAGAGCTTAAATGAATTATGCATCCCGAGATAAATTTTAGATACTTTTGCATGATTTTCACTTATGCGTAACCTTCCTTTTCCCATGCAGCGGTGCAGTGGTAGCATTCTTTATCTATAGGATCATACTGGATCGTAAAAAGCACAGAGGCTCAAATTTGGAAAACCAGACGGAAAATTAGTTCATTTGTGTAAGGTTGGTTGATTTGTTCAATGTTTAGTCTTTCTGTTTCATCTATGCTTAGTGAGTGATGGATTTTTTTCTTAGAGGAGCACAAACTGTATGTTTGGTCTCATTCAGATAAATAACTACCTTTTTTAATCAATTTTTTATTTGCCACTAATAGTAGCAGGAATTTCCAAGCTGGATCAAGATTTACAGTTTAAATTCTGACTTTTAAGTCTTTTTACCCAGACATATGGCTCCTGTTTGAAGAAAAAGCAAATTAACATTTCCATATGCTACAGGATACAAGTTTTACTGAACTACAACAGCTTTAGGAGGACACACCAATTAAGATCTGAGGCGTTATTGTTCATTGAGGTTGAAGAATGCTTGCCTGAAGCAAAAGAGAATCTGGGCTCTCGTTGGATTCAGTTGTAGTTTTTTATTTTATCTATTTATTAGGAAATAATATAGATGTTACTATAATGTGGTGTACGTGCTCTGTTCAGTTTGGGAGATGCTACAAAGTGATTTGATTTTCTTCATCTTTTACCTTATCTTTTTGACAACCTATGTTCATTATGGTCATGCAGAATTTTTTGCTGGTGTTCCTTATCATATTGTTGATCACTTTTTTTATTCCATGATAATTTACACATTTAAGTGTATTTGTTTCTATAAATTATCGCAAAGTTTTACTTCTTAGTTCCTTACACTTTATTACATCATCAATTATTCCATGAAAACAAAATAAGACTAATAGGATTGCCTCATGCCTGCACCACAGGGATGTGTATTCATTATTTTGAAGATCTCCAATTCATGCTTTTTTTCGACACGGTGATACAATATTTTATCTAACAGTGTAGGTAATGCCACGTTATTTGAATAACATCTAGTTAAATGACACTGGAGGCCTCATAAATCTCCGGACCTCCTCCACCTACAACAAGATTTCTGTTTACTTCTTACGAGTTACTGTTCTTGCAATATCGGGTATCAAGCCAAAAAATAAAGGGAAGTCATCAACCCAGTACATTGAAGTTTGAACCTACAGTGAGAATAGAACTACAACAAATACTTAAAACTGTTATACTTGCTTCCATCCTGAGCAAAATTGCACCCTTGATAAGTTGGGAAATATATGCATCAATTAGGCTACAGATTTACATTGATAAGAACAGAATCAAAGGACAAACTTCCAACTCTCAAAATAAACACAGAAATTCTGACTATCAGATTTATAAAAAAGAAGAAAAAAGCTGTTGCTAGCCACAGGTTGAAAATAGTACAATCCCCTACTAATCAATAAAATGTGGTTGGTGTGCAAATGCAACTTAGAATTTGGTGATTTGTAATCCTCTAATCATCCGAGTTGCACCTATCAACATCTCTCCACCTTTCATACATTCCCATGGGAAACGTGATTAGGTATCTCTCCTTGATTATCCAATGGCATGTACTGCGCCATGATTGCCCGTATCTCAGAATCCATGTATCTCTGTATAAAGTAATTTACAAAAACAGAATTTGTATTAGTAAACAAGTCCATCAATAGGTTAAATCTTACGATGCAAATTAGATCTATCAGGACTGATGCTGACAAATTTACATTCACACACACTTCAAGCTTTTGCATATTTACACTTTGCTAAGTTTTTCTTTGGATTTTTCAACTCACTAATCCGTATAGCCCAAAATTACAACAATTGTAAACTAGAGTCTACATTAGGTTCCCCTTTCAAATCTCTCTCTCTTGATTTCCCTCATTCTAATTTCTTCTTTTTCCCTTTTGCTATGTTCCTTCTGGTCGCTCTTGTTGGTTTCAAGGACGTTGACTGACCTAACAGTGTCCCAAATCACTCCTAGCATCTTACAGTAATCTCTTTTTACTATTTTCTTATTAGATCATACAACTTCAGGTTCTTCTTCACATGCAGACATGAGAAAATATGCTAATAGATTTGAGTTTATTATATATATATATATATATATATCTTAATCCATTCTGAATCAAGGCCTATTCCAATGAACTTAATAATGTATCTACAATTTTATGCAACAGCAAACATACCCGGATTCTGTACTTGTAAATTGCATATCCCCCAACCCCAGCAGCAGCCAAGCCAAGAATAACAATCCAAATAAAGCTCCAACTCACCTCTGTCTTGCCTTCTTTACCTAAAATTTTCCAACAGAAAACTTAGCAGATGAAAACAAATGGCAAATTGCATTAAATAGAAATTAGTAATCAAGTGTTCTATAACATTGGAGGATCAAACTCAGACTGGCAAAGAAATAACAGAATCAATCTCAAATCCCAACAGCCATGAAGTTATGACAACCAAATCAAATAAATGATTATTTTAAAAAGGATGTTTACCTAGCATTTTCTACAAGTTCGTACTTGTAAATTCATAATTGGTGTCTAGATGCAAATTTTGTTATTTGGTAATACAGCAAAAAAATAGATTTGCATCAGTGGATAGTGAAAATTTAAAGAACTTGCCCCCTATGTGTATCGCATCAAAATATAACCAAAACAAGAACTTTCAGGTTACTTACTTATACATGTGTCATGTTCTTGCATGTACAATAAACCACCACTACAACTGCACTCATAACTGCCCCATGTATTCTTGCATTTGCATTCTGGGCACTGGCAGGCTATTTTCTCTTTGCATTCATCAACATCTGGAGCAAGGACACAGCAAAGAAACATGTATGGTGAATCAACATAAAGTCCTCGTTGGTACATGAAATAAAATGAAAGCACGTGTAAGCCTATGACTTAGTTGTAGCTACTACCCCATTCATCCTGGCCTACAAAAGGCCTTTGACTGTGGGCTAAGAATCCATATATAAAGCACAAAAATATCAGGAGATGAAATACTAAATATCAGGAGATAAGAACCAAAATTGACATACATTGTCTTTCTACATAAGGTCTATCATTAACATGCTCTATAAAGTAGTATATTCTGCAATAAATGTTTAGTTTTGTAACCATGGAGGAGCCTCTAAATAATGTGACATTTTAATAAGCCCACTTCATCCACTTTATAATGGATATGATGTCTGATTCTATTAATTGAAGAGATCAAGGGTAACAATACCGTCACAGGTGTTGATTCCGTCACCCTTGAATCCTAGCGGACACTTGCAATCTTTTGAGTCATCCTGCTCAATCATCAGAAATCCAGTTTGATCACAAACAATAAGATAAAGCAAGATATAAAAATATGAATCACTATCTGATTTAAAGTTCAACAACATACAGCACAAGCTGAGTAAGTCGCGCCATCATGAGTTTTCTTCCAACAACCTCCATTATTGATTTCACAACGTAAAGCCCCTGTAGCTGTAAAACAAAGCAGAATCATGGCATAAATAAAACTGAAACAGGTATGTAAAAATATTAAATAGCAGGTTTTTTCATTAA
This sequence comes from Quercus ilex subsp. ballota, assembly GCA_032727855.1. Lineage (NCBI taxonomy): Eukaryota > Viridiplantae > Streptophyta > Magnoliopsida > Fagales > Fagaceae > Quercus > Quercus ilex. The sequence goes on along the minus strand of CM064914.1, from coordinate 34,459,448 downwards.
TGAACATTGCCATATTGATCTCTATATACTTCTACTTCCTATATGTAAGAGGAATCTAAATAAGATTTACAACCCTCCTGGCCCCACTCTGGCCATGAAAAGAATGAAATACCATAATGCCCCATTTTCCAAGTAGGTAATTGCGTTTTGTTAAGGGCTCTATTATTATCAGCACAGTCCAAAACATTTTCATCGGCCATACAACAAAAAAGTTACTCTAAAAATTAAAACCATCCAAGATCATGGCGACAAAAAAGTTGTTTTTCAGAAGTATCATGTTAGAGATGTTCACAGACAAGTTTGTTTAAGGTACCCAATGTGTGTGCTTTGAGTGTAATCCTTGAGTACACGTACAACATAGAAAGGGTCATATTTGCGGTCATATTTGCATTCACAGTATCACTTAAGGAAGACACTGGTATCAAGCAAGTTAGTAGGCCCACCTATGAGAAACTCCTAGTTCGTTGGTCCCTTTCCATTGTGACAGAATTATAGTTACCGGAACCTACATTACTCATTAACTACCGAATAGCTTTCAATGTGGGTTATATAATTTTGTTTTATCAGCTTTATCTCGAAACTAAACTAGCACCCTATGAAGAGAAAATTTTTACCTTCACAATGAGTATAACCGTCACCAACAAACTTTACACCTTGCACAACAGGGCATTCACATATTCTTCCCCGGAAAGTATCCTACAAAATAGCAAGCCTCACATAAGAAGCAAGGAAACAATGAAACAAATGAAGTAAAAAGTTTTTAATTTTTTTTCTCATAATAACATACAAACAAAATGTTAAGCCAATGGACATACCTTGCATGCAGTTACGTTAGCAGCCTTGTCTTGCCAGCAGCCACCATTGTTGTGCAAACACTCATTTGTTTCTATATCTGCAAGGAACAAACCATAGGAGGACAATAAATATCAGACGGACAAGAGTAATTGAGATCATAGAATAAATATCACATGGACAAGGGTTCCTTTGAATTCACGTGTCTTGATTTTTGTAGTATAAAGTGATGCCACAGCAATTGCTCTTTCTTTAAAAGGCCACACACACACGCACACAAACAAACATAACAAGGATAGTTAAAGACCTTCGCTCAAACAAATGGCAGGCTCTGTGGTCTCCTCAAATCCTGCACAGATGGCCTTGAGAACTGCTACCTTGTCCAGCTTACCTGAAACCATTATTATAATAAAAATAAAGATTACAGAGCAGATTCATGCACTTGAACAGATAATAAGATCTGTAGTGAGCTTCCTCAAACCTCTATACTGTCTGTTATTTATTACAAGAGTTGGCAATATAGTAACATCTCCACGGGTGCCTTTGCCAATCTGAAATTAGAATTTTACAAGAGCAAGATGAGAAAAAACATAACACACAATGAGAAATTGAAGAGACAGGCTATATAAGCACCATGAACTGTTAGTCTTCTAGGAGTTTACCTGTGCATCCTGTTCAGCTTTAAGAACTGGGTTGTCCACATCTGCCGAATGGTCTCCAACACAATTTTCTATTTTCTTGAGGTCAATATCTGTCAAAGTACATAGCAAGAAACATAAAGAACCTCAGTTTACTATCCTTTGGTCTATAAGATAAGGTTGCTCTCATCTGCTACTACCTAGTAAATTAAAAGAAGCATAAAAAACCAATGACTCAATAACTAAGTAATTGTGTTTCCAGGCACCCTACAGAATTAAATAACTTAAATGACATTCTGAGATATTTCATTCAAGCAGAAATATCCAAAGTCATGGTGTTTCCAGTCATGGACAAAAGCTTAAAAGATGATATAAGAAAAATAATGTTGTAGCTAAAACAAAGACCAACAGGTAGATATCAATAAGTTATTGGCTGATTTAAAAATTAAATAGAATAAAAGAAATAAAATAAGAATTGGCACTAGAATGATTGCAACATTGTGGATGACACCAAATTCACAGAATATCATATAAATCATCCATTCAAAATATGTCACTGGAAAGCATTCCAGCCCAATTAGAATTGAAACATAGAAGCAATAAACCCTGAATAAAATTTTGGTAAAATTACAAAAATTCCAGAGACAAATCAGAACTTTTAAAAAGTGTGTATAAGGTGACGTGACAATATACAATGCAAAAGGGGCACATCTAAGGATCTCATTAAATATCCGAAAAATTTTGTCGCAATCTTTTATGCTTAGAATACAAAGGAAATATGCATCAGCATGTCAAAATGCAAACATTCACATGGAGTCTTCAACCTACCAAGGGATTTAATAACTTGATTTGAGCATTCTTCATTATACTTCTTCTCTTTCATTGGGCAACGGATTGCAAAATCTGTCACATAATCCCACCAAAGCCACGGCTTTCCACTTTCATTGGCCACCTTAAAAAAGCATGCTTGGCGTAGATTTTGAACCACAACATCCTTCCCATCATATCCTCTATTAAAATCTTGCTCGGGATCTGGAGCACAGTACCTCCCATGATTGATGCACTGAGACTTGCACTGTTTGCTAAAAATAAAAGCTTCTGGGCAATACCAAGTTATATAATGTGGGGTGAACTGAGTGTACCCTTTCTTCTCCAGTATCTGAGCTGCTCCTTTAAATTTTTTGACAAAGCCAATCTGGCTGTCACACTTTGGTCCACATTCGTCATTGCTGTTTGTCCAAAACTCATACTCAACCCGCTCATCGGGATGTGGAAGAGCCTCAGTCCAATCAAGATTTATGTTAACCATCTCTCCACTGGATAGAGCTTTTCTAATGCTATCCCCCAAGGATTTACTTATAAGGGCTGAAGGAATGGTAATGTTCTGTAGATACTCAGCTTTAGCATTTTCTTCTTCAGGAGTGTCCATGGTAATTAATGGCTCCACCTTGTCATCCGCAACAAGAATAGCTGCTGCTCCAGCTTTCTGTGCATTCCATGCCTTCAAGGTGAAGTAACAATCTGGCAGCACATAAAAGTCATAGATGAAAACTTACATTCAAAAGAAGACAGGAAACAAAATACAAAACTTATGTAAGTTGCCATTCGATTTAGCCACAGCCCTTTTAGAGAGTTCATGTCATCACAATTCACTGAAGGAGGAATAAGTATTTATTTGCATGGATATACAATGAAGCAAAACTCAATAGAAAAAATTCAAAACTTGGTACCCACTACTTCAATTCAAATAAAAGAGAACTCCTACAATCTATTAGAAACTTCCTTAAATAGAACCCAGTCAAAGGACAATAAAATATTGATGAAGTAAGAATAAGCCCTGATAAGCAACTAAAACATATTTACATTAAAATCGTGATAGTGACAAAAATTATTCAATACATACATACACGATAGATAGACACAATCTGCTCTGTCATCATGCCATAAATAACATAATCACAACCATAAACTATCACAAAAAAACAGAAATTCTTCAAAGCTTATAATTAAAAGGGTAACCAAGAATTAAACTGAAAATAAAATTGAAACGTTACAGTACATGATCAATTAAAAGACACTTTTTTTTAATAAAAAAATAAAACTGACCTCCTCGATCGGCTAGGAGAAAGGTGGGTAGGCCTCCGGGCTTGGACTTGAAGGAGATATCGAAGTCATTGCATGCCTTATGATTGGCTTTGGGGTAAACCACAGTACCAACCATGGTTCCTCCATACTGAGGAACCCCAAAATTCCCAATTGCACATTCATGGACACCGCTCAGAGAGCTTGGTGAACTCACTTTCAAGCTGTTCTTCTCTACCACAAACCTTCCCACACAAAACCCACATAGCATAAACCAAACCCACGCCAAAATCCCAAGCTTTTTCCCCATCTCCCTCATCCAAAAACTCAAAATAAGAACAACCCAGATCAAAAAAAACTATTTATTGCGTTTTTCCTTAAAAAAACCCAACAAATCTATAATTCAGATTGCAATAAATACAGTTTAAAAAAAAAAAAAAAAAAAACTCAATTCTGATAACTTAAAGCTCTTATTTTTATGTAAATTTTCGATTTTTTTTTGAGAACCCAGATCGGAATTAAACTTTTGTTTTTTTTTTTTTTTTTTGTTTGGCACTGTAAAAAGTTATCTGGGTCTAAGCTGAAACTGAGGAGAAGCAACGGAAGGGACTGTTTGGAACTTTACTTGGTGCTTGTTATAGAGAAAAAGAAAAGTAAACAAATCGGTATAAATCAAAAAGAAGATTGGAAGAGTTGGAATAGAGAGACGTGTCAGTTACGCTCTAACTGTAATTCTATTCCTTCCCAGGTAAGTAATTGACCGGAAAATCAAATTCAAATTCCACGTATTGATTTATAGGAAGAGAAATAATAAATGAACCGTCTTCAGAAAGTGCATTAAACCGCCTTTCTTAAAGATATTTTATTGTTTTTAGAAGATATTGGATAGTTAGATAGGATTTATGTTGGCTTTTTAAAGCTACTTTTCGTAATTACATTCATTTGTTTTTTTTTTTAATTTAAAAGAATGGTATCTCACTTCTTTGAAAGGAAAAAAAAAAATTTTATTTCCTTTGAAATTT
>CM064914.1:34367177-34454814 GCA_032727855.1 Quercus ilex subsp. ballota | reverse complement strand
CATTTTATATTGAACAACAATTAAAAATAAATTACACACATCTCCATTTTAAAAAGAAGTAAACACACATAATAAACAAAAAAAAAAAATGTTTGTTTTATTTCTTATAAAGTTGACTAAAGTATACTAATTTGGGATTGTTTTTATTTTAGTCATCTACATTTCAAAATGTTTCATTTTTGGCAATTTATTTTTTATTTCATTTTCATAATAACATTGCCATTCATTTCTGTTAATAATTTGATTATTCATAATATATATATATATATATATATATTTTTTTTTACAATGATGAAAATTTCAATATTTTATAATATTTTTAAAGATATATTTTCATGAAATAGATAACCATAAATAACACTTAAAGATTAGGTTAAATTACTAATAAAAATGAACGCCATAACCAAAATAAAAATGTAATTAAATATAAAAAGTCAAAATAAAAATTTTAAAATGTAAATGGAAAAATAAAAACAACATGACTTAAAAAGCGAATAATGTATTCTTTTTTAGTATAAGATCATGAGTAAAAAAATAATTTATGACCTTATATAATCCTAAGGGGACAAAAATATATTTCAACTTAATGATAATTTTTTTTTCATCTAATAAAAATACCTAGAATTCTAATTTCGCTAACACCAAAAACCGATAAATTCATGACAAGAGAGAGCCATACCACCATGACTCATGTCTCATGGTTGAAATTGAATTTCATAAACAAATACTACAAAATAGAAAAAAATAATAATAATAATAATAAAAATTCCTTCAGCTAACTGTCTCCGGTACTAAACCCCTCGTCAGCTTCGCCTCTCTTTCAAAAACTCTCACTCTTCTAGACTCTGTGTTTGTGTATTGGTCCGAGAATAGAAGAGAAGAGAAAGGAAAAATGAGTGGTACAATGGAGTCGATTTCGTTCTTAAACCCTAACCCCTAGCTACAGGTCGACGAAGTCTTCGTTGGTACAGTCTCACGCTTCGATTCACTCCTCAGGACTCGCACTCGCACCTACAATTACAATTACAAGCTCTCTCTTTTGCCCAAACCTGTTCCGTTTCTTCCAATGGGGTTTCCTTTCGTTTTCTTTCTCGGAACCCACCTCGCAGATTCATTGTAGCTTCCTCTGCTTCACACGAGGATTCGGTAAAGCCAAATTTTTCAATTTTTTTTTTTTTGAAGTGTGTTTCTTTTTGTTTTGTTTAAATTTCTTTTGGGTATAGAAAATATGTTAATTTTAGTTCAGTTTTGTTTTTTGCTTTTGATTTTGGTGTTGGGTTTTGAATTGGGTGATTGAATTCGAGCTTTGTTATTCAGTTCATGCTAAAGTTTTTTGTTTTATTCAGAGAAATCAAATGGGGATGCTATCTATTATTGAACATGGCAAAGCTAGAGTTTTTTTTTTTTTTTTGGTGTTATTTCTTAGGTGAAAATACTTAATGGGGTGCTTCGTGCTTGTTCTTTGGCTTTGTTATGGGAATTATGTTAGTTTTAGTTCAGTTTTGTTTTCTTGTGATTTTGGTGTTGGGTTTTGAAATGGGTGATTGAATTGAAGCTTTGTTATTCAGTTCATGCTAAAGTTTTTTGTTTTATCCCTAGAAATCAAATGGGGATGCCTATTATTGAACATGGCAAAGCTAGAGTTTTTTTTTTTTTGGTTTTTGTTTTTTTGTGTTACTTCTTAGGTGAAAATACTTAGTGGGGTGCTTTTTCTTTGGCTTTGTTACGGGAATTATGTTTGATTAAGGCTTGATGTACCTGATGGTTCTTATGTTGAAGCTGTGTTTTATAGTGTGTAATTTAATTAGAGGTGTTGGTGTTTAGGTTTGTCTGAGCCCCTGAAAAAAAAAAAGGATTCTATTATTGCTATTGGTGATATACAAATGATTGTGACAAATTCGACAATGGGATGTGTCATCTCAGTTTTGCTTGTTGAGCTTGTAAGAAAGCTTCATTGTTACATAGTAATGGAATTTTTGTTTGTTGCCGAAACATAGTATTATTAATAACCTCATCCATCTTTGATTAAAAGGGAAAAAAAAAAAAGGTATGATGTTGTGAAGAAAGGCAATATCTTATGGTTTATGTAAGGTGTGGCATCAAGTAGGGCTTATGTATTTTTTTTTTTTTGGTCACATGCATGCTCTTTAGTGAGTATATTCAAAATTTTCTTCTTGCTTGATCTATTTCAAGGGTATCCTAATGGTGTTTTTTTTTTTTTCCTAATAAATAATAATCTCTATAGAAGAGTCAAGAAATTGAAGTGGAGAAGGGAAAAGATGATCATAATTTGGGAGCTGAAGATTCACAAGAAGTTTGGAAAGAGCTTCTAGAATCTTTCAAAGAACAAGCCTTGAAGATGCAAAGCGTTTCGCAAGAAGCATACGAGTTGTACTCTAAGAAAGCAGTAGTCATCCTAAAAGAAACTTCTGAACAGTTGAAAATACAGGCAGACAAGGCAAGAGATGATTTGCTTGATATAGCAAACGAAATTAGTGAAGAAGGCAAAGTGTATATCTCCACAGCTGCTGAGAACTCCCCTGAACCAGTCAAAGATATAGTGGAGACATTTAATATGCCAACTGAAGATCTGAAAGAAATTTCTAGAGTTCATGACTTCCGCGTTGGGATTCCCTATGGTACGTGTAATGTATGAGAGCGTTGTTTGCAAAAACTTGCTATTTGATGCTTTATTGTTGCACTTCATTTGGGGACTCAGTTGCGTCAGTTTGGGTATAGATGCAGTAGTGTGAGGAGTAATGGCACTAAACATGCATACTCTGATGCAAATTTTTATGTTTCTATATGGCTTTGTTGGAACTATGCTATGTTTTAATATACTTTTAGGCTTGTATAAGAATTAAGCAGATGATGATGTCAAATGATATCAAGTGCTTTTATTATGCTTCAGTTCAATCTTGTTATGATGCTGCTAATGCTTTGCAGGTCTGCTCCTTTCTGTTGGTGGCTTTCTTTCCTTCATGCTAACGGGAAACATTGCTGCCATTAGATTTGGTGTTATCCTTGGTGGCACTCTTTTGGCCTTGAGCGTTTCAAGTTTAAAATCATATAAAAGAGGAAAATCATTTCCTCTAGCCTTGAAAGGACAGGCAGGTTAGTTTATTTAAATTTAGGGTCTGCACCACTTGCTCTTATGTCACAATTGGCTTTATGATCATCTTGCTTGTTTTAGTGATCAGAATATATCCCACATGTTTTGGAATACCTTGTTCACTTGGCTCTTAACTGTTTATGTCTGGTATATGCCTGTTATATGTTATGTGATAAATAATGCTTTCCTTTCTTTTCATTTAATCAATGTGAAAAGCATGGCCAGGAAAATTTGGGGGGCAATGATTTTTTTTAGGGTAACCTGCCTGGAGGCTTTATTCTCTGTTGTTGGGCTTGGGAGTTTGGACCTTTACAAGTTGTATATGCCATAACCAAAGTCATCCCACCTCCATTTGACTAAGTGAACATATGCAACAGAAAATCAATAAATATTGTTGGAGTTGCATTCCAATCTTAAGAGTTGATTGGTATTATGTTGCAAGGAGAAGGCAGAGCTAAAGGATAAATCTGCTTAAAATTTCACTTTTTACAGTGAATTTCTTTTTTGTGATATATTTGTAGAATGGGTGGAGTTCTAAAATGGACTCATAGCCTGATTTAACGGTCAAGATAAGCCCATCTCCCATGCATAATCCTTGACCTTAATGATTTAATTACATATAGGTCTTGGCCTTTTGGGTGTAAATCTGGTGATCTGGTTCAGTCTGTTATGTTCTGGTTCCTATTAATAAATAAGTTTTTTTTTTTTTTTTTTTGGATAGCTAATAAATAAGTGTATTATTGGCCAAATTTGAAGATCAATAGAGGATTTTTTTACTTTAGATTATTATAATGATCAGAAGAACTAAAAAAGGATAAAAGGTCTGTTGGCACCATTATATTATCATGTGATATAGATGCGGTATGTTATTCATTTTGATTTCAGATGTTAAAGTCTATTTGTAGTTCGATTTCAGATGTTCAATGTGTCCGTTTTGTTTTGAAGTTTGAACTGGCATTTGAAGCTGGAATTTTGGCTTATTTATTGTTTATTGTTTTAGTTTGAACTTTATATATTATGCCTCTTATGAAATTATTTCTAAATGGAATGTTGGGCCTGCAGCAATTGCAAGTATAATATTTTTGCGGGAGTTAAGCCAGCTGTCTCAGGTAGTAGATTCTTCATTTAGCTATTATTTTCAATTAATTTTTCCAGCTTCTGATTACTATTGTTCCTGGTTTTTCTGCTTGCAGGCTCCATCATTTCTGAGCTTCGTTTCAACAGTCATCAGGTTCTTATTATTCTTATGACTTTTATGTTTTTCGTTTCCTTCTTTCTTTGGAGCAAAAAGCACCCTGGTCTTTGGTGGATGGCATTAAATCTTGATCTTCATCAGTTTCTTAATTATTTGGGAAAAAAAAAAGAGAGAAGTTTCTTATTCTGTTTTACCAATAATTTATTGTCAGTTTCTTAAGTGCTGGAACTGGACTTTATTGACGCTGTTTGACTCATTATTCTGCATAATAGTGATGTAGTTGAATGACTCAATGGGAATCCTTGTCTGTCTAAAACATGTCACCAGTCAGGCAAAAACTATATATAGCTTGGCTTGCTTGCCAACCATTTCCAACTAATCTTTGCATTACAACTCATGGTTCGGCAAGCCTGAAGAGAAGAGTCTTGGATTATAGTATGGCCCAAGATGTTGTGTCTTTTAGTAGGAATAATGGTGCAAGATAAGATGAGAATGGTGGAGATGAGTTGCGTGGCTAACCCCAAGTAAAAATGAAAAAGCTTTTGATTAGTTTAATTGAGTTGATAAATCATACAAGGCGGATGCTTTTGGCAATGTATGGTTTCCTATGGTTCCTATTGGGCTAGTTGAGGTCCCTCTGTAAAGCTGCAGATTATGCTTCAACTATACAGTGCACTTATCAAAAGAAAAGATCCTGTTCAACTATACAGTGCTTCATTTGGTCATTCTATTGTTTTACATGGTTTTATTTAATTAATCCAAGTTCCTTTCTGAGAACTCCTAATCTTCCTCCTCAAGCTGCTGTGTGTTGGTTGATGGCCGTAATCTGGTCACTTGAGCTCCCACTAGAGGAGCTTTATATTGTCTACTTTCTTCTGCCTCCTGCTTCCTTTTAGTCTCTCTCTCTCTCTCTCTCTCTCTCTCTGGCTTGCACACACACACACACACTCACACACACACACACACAGGAAAACTTGTACCAGCAGATGCACCTTTTTTATGTGAGAGAGCTTAAATGAATTATGCATCCCGAGATAAATTTTAGATACTTTTGCATGATTTTCACTTATGCGTAACCTTCCTTTTCCCATGCAGCGGTGCAGTGGTAGCATTCTTTATCTATAGGATCATACTGGATCGTAAAAAGCACAGAGGCTCAAATTTGGAAAACCAGACGGAAAATTAGTTCATTTGTGTAAGGTTGGTTGATTTGTTCAATGTTTAGTCTTTCTGTTTCATCTATGCTTAGTGAGTGATGGATTTTTTTCTTAGAGGAGCACAAACTGTATGTTTGGTCTCATTCAGATAAATAACTACCTTTTTTAATCAATTTTTTATTTGCCTCTAATAGTAGCAGGAATTTCCAAGCTGGATCAAGATTTACAGTTTAAATTCTGACTTTTAAGTCTTTTTACCCAGACATATGGCTCCTGTTTGAAGAAAAAACAAATTAACATTTCCATATGCTACAGGATACAAGTTTTACTGAACTACAACAGCTTTAGGAGGACACACCAATTAAGATCTGAGGCGTTATTGTTCGTTGAGGTTGAAGAATGCTTGCCTGAAGCAAAAGAGAATCTGGGCTCTCGTTGGATTCAGTTGTAGTTTTTTATTTTATCTATTTATTAGGAAATAATATAGATGTTACCATAATGTGGTGTACGTGCTCTGTTCAGTTTGGGAGATGCTACAAAGTGATTTGATTTTCTTCATCTTTTACCTTATCTTTTTGACAACCTATGTTCATTATGGTCATGCAGAATTTTTTGCTGGTGGTCCTTATCATATTGTTGATCAATTTTTTTATTCCATGATAATTTACACATTTAAGTGTATTTGTTTCTATAAATTATCGCAAAGTTTTACTTCTTAGTTCCTTACACTTTATTACATCATCAATTATTCCATGAAAACAAAATAAGACTAATAGGATTGCCTCATGCCTGCACCACATGGATGTGTATTCATTATTTTGAAGATCTCCAATTCATGCTTTTTTTCGACACGGTGATACAATATTTTATCTAACAGTGTAGGTAATGCCACGTTATTTGAATAACATCTAGTTAAATGACACTGGAGGCCTCATAAATCTCCGGACCTCCTCCACCTACAACAAGATTTCTGTTTACTTCTTACGAGTTACCGTTCTTGCAATATCGGGTATCAAGCAAAAAAATAAAGGGAAGTCATCAACCCAGTACATTGAAGTTTGAACCTACAGTGAGAATAGAACTACAACAAATACTTAAAACTGTTATACTTGCTTCCATCCTGAGCAAAATTGCACCCTTGATAAGTTGGGAAATATATGCATCAATTAGGCTACAGATTTACATTGATAAGAACAGAATGAAAGGACAAACTTCCAACTCTCAAAATAAACACAGAAATTCTGACTATCAGATTTATAAAAAAGAAGAAAAAAGCTGTTGCTAGCCACAGGTTGAAAATAGTACAATCCCCTACTAATCAATAAAATGTGGTTGGTGTGCAAATGCAACTTAGAATTTGGTGATTTGTAATCCTCTAATCATCCGAGTTGCACCTATCAACATCTCTCCACCTTTCATACATTCCCATGGGAAACGTGATTAGGTATCTCTCCTTGATTATCCAATGGCATGTACTGCGCCATGATTGCCCGTATCTCAGAATCCATGTATCTCTGTATAAAGTAATTTACAAAAACAGAATTTGTATTAGTAAACAAGTCCATCAATAGGTTAAATCTTACGATGCAAATTAGATCTATCAGGACTGATGCTGACAAATTTACATTCACACACTTCAAGCTTTTGCATATTTACACTTTGCTAAGTTTTTCTTTGGATTTTTCAACTCACTAATCCGTATAGCCCAAAATTACAACAATTGTAAACTAGAGTCTACATTAAGTTCCCCTTTCAAATCTCTCTCTCTTGATTTCCCTCATTCTAATTTCTTCTTTTTCCCTTTTGCTATGTTCCTTCTGGTCGCTCTTGTTGGTTTCAAGGACGTTGACTGACCTAACAGTGTCCCAAATCACTCCTAGCATCTTACAGTAATCTCTTTTTACTATTTTCTTATTAGATCATACAACTTCAGGTTCTTCTTCACATGCAGACATGAGAAAATATGCTAATAGATTTGAGTTTATTATATATATATATATATATATCCTAATCCATTCTGAATCAAGGCCTATTCCAATGAACTTAATAATGTATCTACAATTTTATGCAACAGCAAACATACCCGGATTCTGTACTTGTAAATTGCATATCCCCCAACCCCAGCAGCAGCCAAGCCAAGAATAACAATCCAAATAAAGCTCCAACTCACCTCTGTCTTGCCTTCTTTACCTAAAATTTTCCAACAGAAAACTTAGCAGATGAAAACAAATGGCAAATTGCATTAAATAGAAATTAGTAATCAAGTGTTCTATAACATAGGAGGATCAAACTCAGACTGGCAAAGAAATAACAGAATCAATCTCAAATCCCAACAGCCATGAAGTTATGACAACCAAATCAAATAAATGATTATTTTAAAAAGGATGTTTACCTAGCATTTTCTACAAGTTCGTACTTGTAAATTCATAATTCGTGTCTAGATGCAAATTTTGTTATTTGGTAATACAGCAAAAAAATAGATTTGCATCAGTGGATAGTGAAAATTTAAAGAACTTGCCCCCTATGTGTATCGCATCAAAATATAACCAAAACAAGCACTTTCAGGTTACTTACTTATACATGTGTCATGTTCTTGCATGTACAATAAACCACCACTACAACTGCACTCATAACTGCCCCATGTATTCTTGCATTTGCATTCTGGGCACTGGCAGGCTATTTTCTCTTTGCATTCATCAACATCTGGAGCAAGGACACAGCAAAGAAACATGTATGGTGAATCAACATAAAGTCCTCATTGGTACATGAAATAAAATGAAAGCACGTGTAAGCCTATGACTTAGTTGTAGCTACTACCGCATTCATCCTGGCCTACAAAAGGCCTTTGACTGTGGGCTAAGAATCCATATATAAAGCACAAAAATATCAGGAGATGAAATACTAAATATCAGGAGATAAGAACCAAAATTGACATACATTGTCTTTCTACATAAGGTCTATCATTAATATGCTCTATAAAGTAGTATATTCTGCAATAAATGTTTAGTTTTGTAAACATGGAGGAGCCTCTAAATAATGTGACATTTTAATAAGCCCACTTCATCCACTTTATAATGGATATGATGTCTGATTCTATTAATTGAAGAGATCAAGGGTAACAATACCGTCACAGGTGTTGATTCCGTCACCCTTGAATCCTAGCGGACACTTGCAATCTTTTGAGTCATCCTGCTCAATCATCAGAAATCCAGTTTGATCACAAACAATAAGATAAAGCAAGATATAAAAATATGAATCACTATCTGATTTAAAGTTCAACAACATACAGCACAAGCTGAGTAAGTCGCGCCATCATGAGTTTTCTTCCAACAACCTCCATTATTGATTTCACAACGTAAAGCCCCTGTAGCTGTAAAACAAAGCAGAATCATGGCATAAATAAAACTGAAACAGGTATGTAAAAATATTAAATAGCAGGTTTTTTCATTAATGAACATTGCCATATTGATCTCTATATACTTCTACTTCCTATATGTAAGAGGAATCTAAATAAGATTTACAACCCTCCTGGCCCCACTCTGGCGATGAAAAGAATGAAATACCATAATGCCCCATTTTCCAAGTAGGTAATTGCATTTTGTTAAGGGCTCTATTATTATCAGCACAGTCCAAAACATTTTCATCGGCCATGCAACAAAAAAGTTACTCTAAAAATTAAAACCATCCAAGATCATGGCGACAAAAAAGTTGTTTTTCAGAAGTATCATGTTAGAGATGTTCACAGACAAGTACCCAATGTTTGTGCTTCGAGTGTAATCCTTGAGTACACGTACCACATAGAAAGGGTCATATTTGCATTCACAGTATCACTTAAGGAAGACACTGGTATCAAGCAAGTTAGTAGGCCCACCTATGAGAAACTCCTAGTTTGTTGGTCCCTTTCCATTGTGACAGAATTATAGTTACCGGAACCTACATTACTCATTAACTACCGAATAGCTTTCAATGTGGGTTATATAATTTTGTTTTATCAGCTTTATCTCGAAACTAAACTAGCACCCTATGAAGAGAAAATTTTTACCTTCACAATGAGTATAACCGTCACCAACAAACTTTACACCTTGCACAACAGGGCATTCACATATTCTTCCCCGGAAAGTATCCTACAAAATAGCAAGCCTCACATAAGAAGCAAGGAAACAGTGAAACAAATGAAGTAAAAAGTTTTTAATTTTTTTTCTCATAATAACATACAAACAAAATGTTAAGCCAATGGACATACCTTGCATGCAGTTACGTTAGCAGCCTTGTCTTGCCAGCAGCCACCATTGTTGTGCAAACACTCATTTGTTTCTATATCTGCAAGGAACAAACCATAGGAGGACAATAAATATCAGGTGGACAAGAGTAATTGAGATCATAGAATAAATATCACATGGACAAGGGTTCCTTTGAATTCACTTGTCTTGATTTTTGTAGTATAAAGTGATGCCACAGCAATCGCTCTCTCTTTAAAAGGCCACACACACACGCACACAAACAAACATAACAAGGATAGTTAAAGACCTTCGCTCAAACAAATGGCAGGCTCTGTGGTCTCCTCAAATCCTGCACAGATGGCCTTGAGAACTGCTACCTTGTCCAGCTTACCTGAAACCATTATTATAATAAAAATAAAGATTACAGAGCAGATTCATGCACTTGAACAGATAATAAGATCTGTAATGAGCTTCCTCAAACCTCTATACTGTCTGTTATTTATTACAAGAGTTGGCAATATAGTAACATCTCCACGGGTGCCTTTGCCAATCTGAAATTAGAATTTTACAAGAGCAAGATGAGAAAAAACATAACACACAATGAGAAATTGAAGAGACAGGCTATATAAGCACCATGAACTGTTAGTCTTCTAGGAGTTTACCTGTGCATCCTGTTCAGCTTTAAGAACTGGGTTGTCCACATCTGCCGAATGGTCTCCAACACAATTTTCTATTTTCTTGAGGTCAATATCTGTCAAAGTACATAGCAAGAAACATAAAGAACCTCAGTTTACTATCCTTTGGTCTATAAGATAAGGTTGCTCTCATCTGCTACTACCTAGTAAATTAAAAGAAGCATAAAAAACCAATGACTCAATAACTAAGTAATTGTGTTTCCAGGCACCCTACAGAATTAAATAACTTAAATGACATTCTGAGATATTTCATTCAAGCAGAAATATCCAAAGTCATGGTGTTTCCAGTCATGGACAAAAGCTTAAAAGATGATATAAGAAAAATAACGTTGTAGCTAAAACAAAGACCAACAGGTTGATATCAATAAGACTGATAAGTTATTGGCTGATTTAAAAATTAAATAGAATAAAAGAAATAAAATAATAAGAATTGGCACTAGAATGATTGCAACATTGTGGATGACACCAAATTCACAGAATATCATATAAATCATCCATTCAAAATATGTCACTGGAAAGCATTCCAGCCCAATTAGAATTGAAACATAGAGGCAATAAACCCTGAATAAAATTTTGGTAAAATTACAAAAATTCCAGAGACAAATCAGAACTTTTAAAAAGTGTGTTTAAGGTGACGTGACAATATACAATGCAAAAGGGGCACATCTAAGGATCTCATTAAATATCTGAAAAATTTTGTCGCAATCTTTTATGCATAGAATACAAAGGAAATATGCATCAGCATGTCAAAATGCAAACATTCACATGGAGTCTTCAACCTACCAAGGGATTTAATAACTTGATTTGAGCATTCTTCATTATACTTCCTCTCTTTCATTGGGCAACGGATTGCAAAATCTGTCACATAATCCCACCAAAGCCACGGCTTTCCACTTTCATTGGCCACCTTAAAAAAGCATGCTTGGCGTAGATTTTGAACCACAACATCCTTCCCATCATATCCTCTATTAAAATCTTGCTCGGGATCTGGAGCACAGTACCTCCCATGATTGATGCACTGAGACTTGCACTGTTTGCTAAAAATAAAAGCTTCTGGGCAATACCAAGTTATATAATGTGGGGTGAACTGAGTGTACCCTTTCTTCTCCAGTATCTGAGCCGCTCCTTTAAATTTTTTGACAAAGCCAATCTGGCTGTCACACTTTGGTCCACATTCATCATTGCTGTTTGTCCAAAACTCATACTCAACCCGCTCATCGGGATGTGGAAGAGCCTCAGTCCAATCAAGATTTATGTTAACCATCTCTCCACTGGATAGAGCTTTTCTAATGCTATCCCCCAAGGATTTACTTATAAGGGCTGAAGGAATGGTAATGTTCTGTAGATACTCAGCTTTAGCATTTTCTTCTTCAGGAGTGTCCATGGTAATTAATGGCTCCACCTTGTCATCCGCAACAAGAATAGCTGCTGCTCCAGCTTTCTGTGCATTCCATGCCTTCAAGGTGAAGTAACAATCTGGCAGCACATAAAAGTCATAGATGAAAACTTACATTCAAAAGAAGACAGGAAACAAAATACAAAACTTATGTAAGTTGCCATTCGATTTAGCCACAGCCCTTTTAGGGAGTTCATGTCATCACAATTCACTGAAGGAGGAATAAGTATTTATTTGCATGGATATACAATGAAGCAAAACTCAATAGAAAAAATTCAAAACTTGGTACCCACTACTTCAATTCAAATAAAAGAGAACTCCTACAATCTATTAGAAACTTCCTTAAATAGAACCCAGTCAAAGGACAATAAAATATTGATGAAGTAAGAATAAGCCCTGATAAGCAACTAAAACATATTTACATTAAAATCGTGATAGTGACAAAAATTATTCAATACATACATACACGATAGATAGACACAATCTGCTTTGTCATCATGCCATAAATAACATAATCACAACCATAAATTATCACAAAAAAACAGAAATTCTTCAAAGCTTATAATTAAAAGGGTAACCAAGAATTAAACTGAAAATAAAATTGAAACGTTAAAGTACATGATCAATTAAAAGACACTTTTTTTTAATAAAAAAATAAAACTGACCTCCTCGATCGGCTAGGAGAAAGGTGGGTAGGCCTCCAGGCTTGGACTTGAAGGAGATATCGAAGTCATTGCATGCCTTATGATTGGCTTTGGGGTAAACCACAGTACCAACCATGGTTCCTCCATACTGAGGAACCCCAAAATTCCCAATTGCACATTCATGGACACCGCTCAGAGAGCTTGGTGAACTCACTTTCAAGCTGTTCTTCTCTACCACAAACCTTCCCACACAAAACCCACATAGCATAAACCAAACCCACGCCAAAATCCCAAGCTTTTTCCCCATCTCCCTCATCCAAAAACTCAAAATAAGAACAACCCAGATCAAAAAAAACTATTTATTGCGTTTTTCCTTAAAAAAACCCAACAAATCTATAATTCAGATTGCAATAAATACAGTTTAAAAAAAAAAAAAAAAAAAACTCAATTCTGATAACTTAAAGCTCTTATTTTTATGTAAATTTTCGATTTTTTTTTGAGAACCCAGATCGGAATTAAACTTTTGTTTTTTTTTTTTTTTTTTGTTTGGCACTGTAAAAAGTTATCTGGGTCTAAGCTGAAACTGAGGAGAAGCAACGGAAGGGACTGTTTGGAACTTTACTTGGTGCTTGTTATAGAGAAAAAGAAAAGTAAACAAATCGGTATAAATCAAAAAGAAGATTGGAAGAGTTGGAATAGAGAGACGTGTCAGTTACGCTCTAACTGTAATTCTATTCCTTCCCAGGTAAGTAATTGACCGGAAAATCAAATTCAAATTCCACGTATTGATTTATAGGAAGAGAAATAATAAATGAACCGTCTTCAGAAAGTGCATTAAACCGCCTTTCTTAAAGATATTTTATTGTTTTTAGAAGATATTGGATAGTTAGATAGGATTTATGTTGGCTTTTTAAAGCTACTTTTCGTAATTACATTCATTTGTTTTTTTTTTTAATTTAAAAGAATGGTATCTCACTTCTTTGAAAGGAAAAAAAAAAATTTTATTTCCTTTGAAATTTGAAAAAAAATTTAACATCTCATTTTATTTTTATTAGTAATTAATCATTTTAAATTTTTATAAGAATCTCTTTACAAAATTTAACTATAATCAGTAAAAAAATAAATTTAAAATAAAAATACAAAATAACCAAAATGCCAAAACACTTGCACGGCAAGTCTCTTTGTAACTAGTTGAAAAAAAAAAAATTCACACTTAATATTTTAAAATACACTTTAATTAAAAATTTAAAACAATGAATATTAATTATGAAATAAAATAATTTTGGAAAACTGCCCTTAAGTAAAAGGTAAGTTAATACACAACATTTTTTAATATTAATTTAAAAAATTTTGGTAAATTAGATGTCAAGGGGGACAATTTTTTTTCCCTTCAAATTTTGGGTGAAGTGCTATTTTGCCAAATCTCAAAAGAGGCTAGCGTGATTACCCCTATGATACTTTTATCATTTTTCTCTTTTATTTTTGTTAATACTAATACTGCAAAAATTACTAACTCTAGTTTAAAAAAAAAAAAAATTATTGATGTCATTTGTTGTAGATGTTGCGTAATATAAAATTAATGGTGTTCAATGAATTGTGAAAAGTAACACAAATTATTTTATTTGTTTTTGACAATTCTAGTGGTGTTTGAAAAACTAAATGTATATATAATGTTACACTAACCGTACCTTTTATCTCAATAATAATAATAATGATGATGATGATGATGCCATGGGTATAACTAATAATAATGCTATAGGTATAAATATTTTAAACTAAAAGTAATTTTAGAAACAATCAATTATGCACCCAATTTTATAACTTGTTAATATGTGCAATTTTGAGTAACCAACATAAAGTTATAGCTCACAAAAGACGGAAAATATCAATCACTCATAATTGCACAAGTTAGCAAGTAGTGAAATTGACACTCATAATTGCACAAGTTAGCAAGTAGTGAAATTGAGTATGTGATTAGTTATGTTTATAGGCAGACTTTAAAACTAATGAAAGTGATAAATTATTACTCCCTCATACCAAAATTTTGGTATTGTTTTGAAAATTCAACTTTATTTATTTATTTATGGAATATCATTTAATACATTGATTTTCAAATAAAAAATTTCAAATTTCAAAACTAATCTCATTAATTTGAAATCTAATAAAAGAGATGTATTGACTTTTGAATAAAGTAAAAGATTAAGTTAGGATATTTATCAATTTTATATATATTGAATTTTCAAAGAAAATTTTTGGGACATCCAAAATAAATTAGAGAACTAAAAAATTTATTATAGATGAAATATTAATTTTAGAATTTTGTTAATAAATACCTTAATAACAATATTTAAGATGCATTTAATATTTTATTAAATAATTGTGCACACATTATGCTATGGTCTTGTTTGCGTGCCCACTTATTATGCCATGGCTTACGTAGTGTGTCCACGCAGGACTACCATGACCTATTTTATACATTTTTCAAAAAATAAAGTCGAACTACACATATATTTTCAAAAACAAGCATATATAATCACAATAAATTTATGTGTGCAAACCAATAAATCATTAATATTTATATTTTATTTTAAAAAATATATACATTAGTGTTCATAATTAACAACATTTATTAATTTTTAACGTGTATTACCATGATGTTTAATTTTTATACGAAGTTATCATTTAAAAAAAAAAAATGTGCATATGTATTATATAATGCGGAAAATAGTTAAAATACGTGTTACTAAACGATGATGATGTGATTGGAGAATATATATGGCGGGGCCCGCGTTTGAGAGAACATCGATATGTGCTTGCAATTGCATGCATGCAACCAACAAGTGTCCTTTCTTGCTTTTAACTTGTTCTGCTTCTTACATCCACCTGTTCCACGTTTCCACCAGGTCAACTATTTGCACAATGTTTTCTGTGACCATTAATTTCCTGCACAATTTTTTTTTTTAATGAATATTTCCTGCACAAATTTGGGTAAAGCTTACCATTCATACCCTACAAAATTTCCTGCACAAATTATTTTTTTTACTGTGACGAGTTAAACCTTGCACTAGATGTCTTTGCCAATTCACGGAGCTGTGCGGTGAGCACAGAGCAAACTATTCTTTTGCCTTTTGCTAAAGATGTTTTTGTCAATTTCAGTACTAATGCGTCTTGCACGAGTCGAATCCAAACACTAAGGCAAGGTGGGTGAGACACTCAACCGCTAGACTTACACTCCGTAGTCATATTACTTACCATGATAATTACACAAGGAGCAATCTCTATCTCTGCCCCAGCTCAACTGTCTAATGGTATGAGTGGCTGTAAACTGAGAGAAAGTTGATGAGACAGATCTCCCAGTTCGCTGAAAAAAAAAAGGGGACATTGAGTATATTCTTTTCGCTACAAAAAAAAGGTCATGTGGCTGCGTTTTTAAAGGTCATGTGGCTGCGTTTTAAAAACGTGGCCATAGGTCATAAAAACGAGGCCATAGGCCGTTTTGGCCTATAGCCACGTTTTTTTAGGCCACGTTTTCAAATATGGCCTAAAACTCGTGACTATAGGCCTGAGGGGGTCTATGGCCTCATTTTTTAAACGCGGCCTAAGACCGGGTCCTATGGCCGCGTTTTAAACGTGGTTATAGGTCCTCAGTCTACCGCCGCATTTAAAAAACGCAGCTATATACACTTAAATTTTTTTTTTTAAAAAATACTTTGATTACCAAAAATTAATTTTCGGTAATCAAAAGTTTTTTTTTTAAATTAAAATTTTAATTTTTAAAATTAACACTTTCAAACTTTAAAATTTCAATTTTAATTGAATTAAGAAATTCAAAACAAAAATACAAACCCAGCAAATTCAAATTCAAATTCAAGCAAAAACCCAGAAAATTTCAACATTAATCAAACACAACATGCCACAATACAAACACAACATGCTCTAAAATACAAGAAAACAGTACAAGAACACAAACAGAACATCTCCTTCAACGAAATCAACCCAAATTGAACACAGAAACTATTCAAGGAAAACAAAAGCACAAGCTCAAAAATATAAAAATCCCCATAACAGAAACACAACCAAAAAGAGTCCATATGCTCAAACCCAAAATTAATCAAAACACAATCAAACAAAAGAAAATAATTTTTAGCCATGGGTCAGAGAAAAATAAAGCAAAAAGAGATAATTTTTTGAGGCACTTTAGCTTCATTGATTCAAAATCTTCAAATCTAAAGCAAAGAGAGACTCAATCTTCAAATTTACTGCAAAGAGAGACAGCATCAACAAGAAAGAGAGAGCTTTTGAATTTTGAGATCAATATGAGAGAGCTTGAGAGAGTTTTGAGATTAATATGAGAGAGCTTGAAAAAGAGAGATTGAGAGAGTTTTGAATTTTTTTTTTTCCTTTTGCTAGGACCATACGAGAGGAAGTGTGAGATTTCATATTTTGAAATCTCAGATTTGTGTGTGTGTGTGTGTGTTTTTTTTTTTTTTTTTTTTTTTTTTTTATGAAATATGTTGGAATATGCCATAGAATATTCTAGGACATATTCCATATTTTGTTTACGGAAGCGCTGAAACCATCCGTTTTTTTTTTTAATTTTGTTTAATGCAAGTCTATAGCCACGTTTAAACGCAGCTATAGACTTAACCTATGGCCGCGTTTAAAATGCAGCTATAGACTTAACCTATGGCTGCATTTTAAACGTGGCCATAGGTCATCATTTAAAAAGAAAAAAAGTGCTGACCCATTTGGTGATTTTTTTTTTTTTTTTTTTTTTTAAATGTAAGTCTATGGCCACGTTTAAAACGCGGCCATAGGTTAAGTCTATAGCCGCGTTTTAAACGTGGCCATAAGTCCTTATTTAAAAACAAAAAAAAAGTGCAAACCCATTCGGTGATATATATATTTTTTTTAATGTAAGTCTATAGCCACATTTAAAACGCGGCTATAGACTTAACCTATGGCTGTGTTTTAAACGTGGCCATAGGTCCTCCATAAAATATATATATATATATATATATATGGCTAGACCTATAGCCACGTTTATGAATGCGGCTATAAACTTACCCTATAGCCGCGTTTTTAAACCGCGGCTAAAATCGCTTATAAACGTGGCTATAGGTCTATCTATAGCCGCATTTTAAAAACATGGCTATAGGTCTATCTATAGCCGCATTTTAAAAACGCAGCTATAGGTTAAGTCTATAGCCGCGTTTTCCAAAAACGCGGCTATAGGTTAGTTGTAGCTAAAAAAAACGCGGCCATAGACCCGTGTGTTTTGTAGTGTTTATTCGATTTACTTGGTCTCCTTTTCTCTCTTAGCCAAAAGATATGCATATTTGTTTGCTTCACTGTATATGTGTTACACCCAAATCTCCCATTGTTTCTCCATGAGCCTCCGGTAATTAAAGACAACAAGCACATACATATATACCAACAGAGGAATAATTGAGTTGTTATAAGTAAATTATTAACCAAAGTAAAATCAGTTTCAAGATTGATAAATGTAAACCCCATATCCCATACCATTTGAACAAGTTTTCTAATAATCTTTTATCAGAAATGCTAACAAATATTCTTAGAGTATTGGTTAATAATCCATTTAAAGAAAGTTTTTATAGGAAAAGAAAAAAAAAGTAATTAATATTTTGACAGCCTTTTTCATTTCCCATAAAAGTAGTGTCAAAACTTTCCTAAAATAAATTGTTAACTAATGCCTTAAAGGCACTCGTTAGCATAACTCATATTTTATTTATGCATAATGTTGGTTATAAATGTAAAGACGAAATATTCTTAATTGTTGGATAATTACACGCAATGCATGAGACTCATTTATGTTAAGCAGCTTAGTTAGACCAATAATTAACTTGAAAGTTTTAGGCCAAAATACAAAATTCACCCTCTAAGTTTTACTACTTTTCATTTTAGTTCTTTAAGTTTTAAACTTTCTCAATTTAGTTTTCTGTTAATTCACCATCCATATTTGCCGTTAACTGCCCAAAACGACACCGTTTTGGCCATAATTTAATATTTATATTTATTTTATTATTTATTTCTTAATTTAAAAAAGCGTTAATTAAAAAAAAAAAACCTCAAAAATTAAAATAACTCATGTTAGACCCACCCACCTCATCTAAAGAAGAACAAGTTTAATCTCTAGCCTAACCAAATAAGTGAGAGACCGAGAGGGAGAAAGAGAGACCCAGAGAGAGATGAAGAGCGAGAGATTTCCTAGTACATCTTCAACAACGAATTCACAATCGAAATCGGCTAATTGGATGAAACCAGTGTTGGCAAGTTGACCTCCACCTTGTGGGTGAAAGATCATTGACTCTAGTGTCAAAGGGTGTCAACCATCTTCTTCGCCCTTCAAATTTTTATTTATTTATTTTTATTTTTATTTTAAATCGTTTAAATTTTCTTTTAAGGCTATGTTTGGGAAGCTAAGAAAAAAAAGTGATGACTGACCTTGATGTAGGAGAGGAGTGTAGCATTAGAATGAAGTTTCAACTTGTCCTCATAGTAATCCAGTTTCGTCATACTCACATCTATGGCTGAGAATTCGAAACTGCTTTTTCAAACAAAACAAAACAAAGAGAGCAAGAGAGAGAACTAGGAAATTAATTTCTAGGTTTTTTCTTAATTAAGATTTTTTTTAATTAAGAAATAAATAATAAAATAAAAATTATACATTAAATTATGGCCAAAATGATGTCGTTTTGGGCATGTTAACGACAAATATAGTTGGTGAGTTAACAGAAGACTGAATTGAGAAAGTTTAAAACTTAGATAACTGAAATAACAAAATGTAAATTTAGAGAACTGAAATGAAAATTTGTGAAACTTAAATGATGAGTTTTGCATTTTGGCCAAAGTTTTACGTGCCCCACAACTCTACAACACACATGAATATTTTAAGAAATGAAAAATCTAGGTACAATTCTTTAGATTTTTCATCTTAAATACTCTAATTAAATTCAATTATACACAAAAAATGTTATCTTCCACTGTAAGAACGCAATTTGAATCCTTAGCCCAAATGATGGATGAACTTAGGCTCAAAAAGCCCAATACAATGAATTTGTAGAGACTAAGGAAAATCGTCATCGGCAAAGTCCGAGGAGATCAGTTCTTATATATTTCTCTTAATTAGTTGGATTACAGATTCAGTTCTTGATTGCTACAGTGTTTTTCTCTTAATTTCCCGATCCTCTACTCTCAGAGTCTCTATTCCATTTTATACTATCTTCCCCTTTCATCTACACATTTCACGTGTAGATCAGATTGTAGGTGTTGATCATTTTCCCATTAGCACCTTCCTAAAGTCTTTAGGTAGTAGCTGTAAGACTGAAAGTTGCTGTTCAGGTATCACTTCCTCATCAATGCGGCTAGAGAGTTAGCTGCAGAGCATTTAATGCAGTGGTAGCAGCTTTCCCTTGAGATATTTCATGACTTTCCTTTGTCCTGTTCCTTCCTGATACTTATCCTCATTTATGGAATAATCCAGAACGTTACTCTTGATGGCAGACTACACCCTCTGACTTCGGCTTTGCTCAGCAGAGGAGGGATTCTTCCTCGGACCACTCTTCTGGATGACCTTAACCGGATTTCACTTCTTCACTTACTAACATGGATCCTTATGAAAGTGTTACCCGTCCTCGGATTGGGCCCCTAGCCCAATATATACATAAACAAAGGCTCCTGGGCCTATCACCCCTACATCCACTAAGGACAACTAAATCCAACTAATTTTCTTGTCTAAATTGCTGATTAGCTAATGCAAATATGCAATCATGCATATGGCTAAAAATTTAATTAAGAAATATAAGGTACTACGGTTAGGGAAACTCTACCTAAAATTTTGTCTTCCAAGAAAATTATCCTAACATTGTTTAAGGTTTTATGAAGTTATATTTGTCTTAAATTTTACTATTTTAGTGATACATCTTACATCAATGTTAATTTGATCTTTAAACTTTTAGTTCGAACAAGTAGCTCTTGAATATCAAATTTAAAAATAAATCAAACATTACATTAATATTTTACGATTAAATTTTAATGAATTTAATTATGTGATGCAGACACGGTTTCTGTTATCATCAACATAATTAAATATGTTAGCCTTTAACAGAGAATACCACAAGGAAGTTTGATGCCTCATAAACTTGTTATCCAGTGGGTTAATTTTTAAAATTTTAGGTTTAAGAACCAATTTGACTTTCACAACAAAGCTCAAGGCAATATTTGTAAAAATAAGTATTACATGCTAGTTGCTCTCAAAATAATGATATCCATTAAATGAGCCAAGGGTCTGTTTTTGTTATCGAATAAGTTTAAGTTATCCTAAATGCATATATACTAAGAAAATATTCTACTAGTCTAAAAATACTCATTAGAAATTTGTTCAAAACTGTAAAATATCAGCTTTGCCTTTAAAAGAGCATTAACTACTGAATTTATATTTATAAACATCTCTTAAATTGCAATTCTTGATTATAAAAAAAAAAATAAATCTTACATATAGAGTTTTTATTCTTTCATTCTTACTATTTCTTTTATTAATTAATTTCAATTATATAATTAAAAAAATCTCTTATTTACACATAAATTTTTATTAATCCGTGCATCGGGCATGGTTCTACAAAGTTGGAGCCTTGAAGTTAAAATATTTTAAAGGTGCTTGTTTTCAAGCAGTTGGAGTATCTCTTTCAATATGGAATCTTTCGGTTTTCTCTCAATATAATAAGTTTTGAGTTTTTGTTTTTGTTAAAATAAAACTCAAGCTTTTCAAATCATTTCACTTTTTGTGAGGGAAAATATCATTTTAGATATTATGACAAAAATATTTCGAAAGATATAAATCAAGGTACAATAAACATTTTTTTATAATTCTTTTTTTTTAAAGATGTTTTTTTTTCCCCCAATTTAAAGAAAATTAAAATTTGTATCAAACAAGGAGTATTGTAATGAAAATTTATGTTCTATAAAAAATATGTAACGAAATTTTATGGGGCTTGAAACGAGGTCAATGTAAATTATTTAATGTTTCCATATTCTTAACATGTAACATTAATTAAGCATCTCTAGGACAGTTGCCCATCAACAATTTTTTTATTTTTTATTTTTTGATGGAAAATACTAGAAACTTTATTAAACCAAAATAGAGTACGTTACATCTTGAATCAGAGCTTGGTTAAGGAAATAAGGCTTGTGGGGCCAAATAATCCCACGGCCCAGCCCACTTCATTCCTGGGCCGAAGGCCCGAGCCGAGGAGGCACCTATGTCCGAGGATGACCTCATCATCGGTCATCTCGGCATTAAATGTACTTGACTCCTGTCCTTGTCGCATTAATGAGGAAAGGACCCCGCACCAGCATCGCCTTGGTTGCCGTGACTCCCAAAAGAGACTGAGAAGGCGGCTGATGGGACAAGCACCTGAGCAATGTCCAGATTGTTCAACAAGTGTAGGGCTAGGATTGGTTGGGTAAAGGGTATATAATGTAAAGGAATCCCTCAGAGGAAAGGGGGCCGGAGGACGAAAAGTCTAAGAATAAAGGGGAAGAAAAGCCTCCTCGGCCGTGGGCCGAGGAGCAACCCCAGTTGTAAATTACTCTAAGTCTTTCATTGAATAAAAGAGACCGGAGTTCACGCCTCGTGAACGCCTGCCGGCGCCTAGACCTTCGATCCCACTCTCTATAAATTCATTGCGGGGTTCGTTGGGCTTTTGACCTGTGTCCCTTGGGCTTGGGCAACCAAAACCCAATACCCTACAATTGGCGCCGTCTGTGGGAAGGATTAGTGCGCCACTGGCGCAACAGGCGACTGTTCTAAACGATCAGCCTATGGAAGACTGGTGGTGATGCAAAAAAAAAGAAAGAGGAACTGCCAAACAAACATTGCAGAAAGATAAAAGCTCGAAAACAGAAGATTCAACAATAAAAAAAAAAAAAACCTTGAATATTATTTCATAAGAAAAGGTTACAGATTACAATCAGAGGCTCAGGCAAGCTTGTTTTACAACTGTTCCTACCAGCTAGTCCTACAATCAGAGGCCCAGGCGGACCCGTCCTAAAACTAGCTAGAGGGAAGTGTAAACCCGTACCCTTATTGGCGTCAAGAGAATGGGAGAACTTGACAATAAGGGGGCGGAAGGGGGCTGGGGGCTTAAACAAAGTGAGGAGCAGATGCAGGGGCTCCGGGAGGCCCTCCCCCATGATGTTCCCTTGATTCTCTCCAGCCCACGTGAGCGTTGGCCGTCGGTGACGGCAACACTCGGGCACCGCCCATAATGTGAGCTCGCATGTCTCCTCCGTCGGGGGTGCGCTCTGAGGAGGGACGTTAGGTACTTCAACGACATCCCTCCGGGCCACCGTGCATGGAGCCATTGGGGTTACGCCTAGACTCTGCCGCACCGGAAGCCCAGTGGGGGCTATGGCCACAATGGCTCTTGGCACGGATGTTCTCATACCCGTCCAAAGCTGCCCCATATCGCCTAACTCCGGTCACAATTCCGGCGGGGTTGATAAAGGGGCATGAGGAGTTGAAGGGGTATCTTCTTTCTGGTTGGGTTGAGAAGTTCATGGAATGTGAAGAAACCATCCCTCTAGGAGGCCTTATATAGAGGATGAAGGTTGGTGGGAATTAATTCACGCAGAATTCGAAAAGATAGTTACCAAAGCGTTGGATAGTAATGAAGCGGCCAGATTCCAAGGGAGCCGCAAATTGTTGGATTTATGTGGATTTACGAGGCCATTAATGAAGGCGCGTCTCGCGCACCGAAGCGTCAGGCGCGGAACACGAACGGCCAAGGGACGCTTCGCAAACGAGGAAAATGAGGGCTCGAGCTGGAGGAGAGATCAATGCCACGTGTAAGATCATGATCCGTCCGAAGGAGGAATCGTCCCCAGTAAAGCGACCCGGCGCCCAAGCGTTAGACAGAACCAAGGCTCTGCATGGTCCTCGGACTCAGGCCTATGAGGAAACTAACCGCTCCAGACGCCCAAGCGTTAGACAGAACCAAGGCACTGCATGGTCCTCGGACTCAGGCCTATGGGGAAACTAACCGCTCCAGAGGCCGGGCGTTAGACAGAACCAAGGCTCTGCATGGTCCTCGGACTCAGGCCTATGGGGAAACTAACCGCTCCAGAGGCCAGGCGTTAGACAGAACCAAGGCACTGCATGGTCCTCGGACTCAGGCTTATGGGGAAACTAACCGCTCCAGATGCCAGGCGTTAGATAGAACCAAGGCACTGCATGGTCCTCGGACTCAGGCCTATGGGGAAACTAACCGCTCCAGATGCCAAGCGTTAGACAGAACCAAGGCACTGCATGGTCCTCGGACTCAGGCCTATGGGGAAACTAACCGCTCCAGATGCCAAGCGTTAGACAGAACCAAGGCACTGCATGGTCCTCGGACTCAGGCCTATGGGGAAACTAACCGCTCCAGATGCCAAGCGTTAGACAGAACCAAGGCACTGCATGGTCCTCGGACTCAGGCCTATGGGGAAACTAACCGCTCCAGAGGCCAGGCGTTAGACAGAACCAAGGCACTGCATGGTCCTCGGACTCAGGCCTATGGGGAAACTAACCGCTCCAGATGCCAAGCGTTAGACAGAACCAAGGCACTACATGGTCCTCGGACTCAGGCCTATGGGGAAACTAACCGCTCCAGATGCCAAGCATTAGACAGAACCAAGGCACTGCATGGTCCTCGGACTCAGGCCTATGGGGAAACTAACCACTCCAGATGCCAAGCGTTAGACAGAACCAAGGCTCTGCATGGTCCTCGGACTCAGGCCTATGGGGAAACTAACCGCTCCAGAGGCCAGGCGTTAGACAGAACCAAGGCACTGCATGGTCCTCGGACTCAGGCTTATGGGGAAACTAACCGTTCCAGAGGCCAGGCGTTAGACAGAACCAAGGCACTGCATGGTCCTCGGACTCAGGCCTATGGGGAAACTAACCGCTCCAGATGCCACGCGTTAGACAGAACTAAGGCACTGCATGGTCCTCGGACTCAGGCCTATGGGGAAACTAACCGCTCCAGATGCCAAGCGTTAGACAGAACCAAGGCACTGCATGGTCCTCGGACTCAGGCCTATGGGGAAACTAACCGCTCCAGATGCCACGCGTTAGACAGAACTAAGGCACTGCATGGTCCTCGGACTCAGGCCTATGGGGAAACTAACCGCTCCAGATGCCAAGCGTTAGACAGAACCAAGGCACTGCATGGTCCTCGGACTCAGGCCTATGGGGAAACTAACCGCTCCAGATGCCAAGCGTTAGACAGAACCAAGGCACTGCATGGTCCTTGGACTCAGGCCTATGGGGAAACTAACCGCTCCAGATGCCAAGCGTTAGACAGAACCAAGGCACTGCATGGTCCTCGGACTCAGGCCTATGGGAAAACTAACCGCTCCAGAGGCCAGGCGTTAGACAGAACCAAGGCACTGCATGGTCTTCGGACTCAGGCCTTTGGGGAAACTAACCGCTCCAGATGCCAAGCGTTAGATAGAACCAAGGCACTGCATGGTCCTCGGACTCAGGCCTATGGGGAAACTAACCGCTCCAGATGCCAAGCGTTAGACAGAACCAAGGCTCTACATGGTCCTCGGACTCAGGCCTATGGGGAAACTAACCGCTCTAGACGCCCCAGCGTTAGACAGAACCAAGGCACTGCATGGTCCTCGGACTCAGGCCTATGGGGAAACTAATCGCTCCAGAAGGCCAGGCGTTAGATAGAACCAAGGCTCTGCATGGTCCTCGGACTCAGACCTATGGGGAAACTAACCGCTCAAAATGCCAAGCGTTAGACAGAACCAAGGCACTGCATGGTCCTCGGACTCAGGCCTATGGGGAAACTAACCGCTCCAGAAGGCCAGACGTTAGACAGAACCAAGGCTCTGCATGGTTCTCGGACTCAGGCCTGTGGGGAAACTAACCGCTCCAGAAGGCTAGGCGTTAGACAGAACTAAGGCTCTGCATGGTTCTCGGACTCAAGCCTGTGGAGAAACTAACCGCTCCAGAAGGCCAGGCGTTAGACAGAACCAAGGCTCTGCATGGTCCTCGGACTCAGGCCTATGGGGAAACTAACCGCTCCAGACGCCCAAGCGTTAGACAGAACCAAGGCACTGCATGGTCCTCGGACTCAGGCCTATGGGGAAACTAACCGCTCCAGATGCCAAGCGTTAGACAGAACCAAGGCACTGCATGGTCCTTGGACTCAGGCCTATGGGGAAACTAACCGCTCCAGATGCCAAGCGTTAGACAGAACCAAGGCACTGCATGGTCCTCGGACTCAGGCCTATGGGGAAACTAACCGCTCCAGAGGCCAGGCGTTAGACAGAACCAAGGCACTGCATGGTCTTCGAACTCAGGCCTTTGGGGAAACTAACCGCTCCAGATGCCAAGCGCTAGATAGAACCAAGGCACTGCATGGTCCCCGGACTCAGGCCTATGGGGAAACTAACCGCTCCAGATGCCAAGCGTTAGACAGAACCAAGGCTCTACATGGTCCTCGGACTCAGGCCTATGGGGAAACTAACCGCTCTAGACGCCCCAGCGTTAGACAGAACCAAGGCACTGCATGGTCCTCGGACTCAGGCCTATGGGGAAACTAATCGCTCCAGAAGGCCAGGCGTTAGACAGAACCAAGGCTCTGCATGGTCCTCGGACTCAGACCTATGGGGAAACTAACCGCTCCAAATGCCAAGCGTTAGACAGAACCAAGGCACTGCATGGTCCTCGGACTCAGGCCTCTGGGGAAACTAACCGCTCCAGAAGGCCAGACGTTAGACAGAACCAAGGCTCAACATGGTTCTCGGACTCAGGCCTGTGGGGAAACTAACCGCTCCAGAAGGCTAGGCGTTAGACAGAACCAAGGCTCTGCATGGTTCTCGGACTCAGGCCTGTGGAGAAACTAACCGCTCCAGAAGGCCAGGCGTTAGACAGAACCAAGGCTCTGCATGGTCCTCGGACTCAGGCCTATGGGGAAACTAACCGCTCCAGACGCCCAAGCGTTAGACAGAACCAAGGCACTGCATGGTCCTCGGACTCAGGCCTATGGGGAAACTAACCGCTCCAGAAGGCCAGGCGTTAGACAGAACCAAGGCTCTGCATGGTCCTCGGACTCAGGCCTATGGGGAAACTAACCACTCCAGATGCCACGCGTTAGACAGAACCAAGGCTCTGCATGGTCCTCGGACTCAGGCCTATGGGGAAACTAACCGCTCCAGAAGGCCAGGCGTTAAACAGAACCAAGGCTCTGCATGGTCCTCAGACTCAGGCCTATGGGGAAACTAACAGCTCCAGATGCCAAGCGTTAGACAGAACCGAGGCTCTGCATGGTCCTCGGACTCAGGCCTATGGGGAAACTAACCGCTCCAGATGCCAAGCGTTGGAGAGAACCAAGGCTCTGCATGGTCCTCGAACTCAAGCCTATGGGGAAACTAACCGCTCCAGAAGCCCAAGCGTTAAACAGAACCAAGGCTCTGCATGGTCCTCGGACTCAGGCCTATGGGGAAATTAACCGCTCCAGAAGGCCAGGCGTTAGACAGAACCAAGGCTCTGTATGGTCCTCGGACTCAGGCCTATGGGGAAACTAACTACTTCAGATGACCCTAAGTGTTAGACAGAACTAAGGCTTTGCATGGTCCTCGGACTCAGGCTCACAGGGAAACTAACCACCTCAGATGATCCTAAGAGTTAGACAGAACCAAGGCACTGCATGGTCCCAGGACTCAGGCCTATGGGGAAACTAACTCGTTCAGAGGATTCCAGGTGTTAGACAGAACCAAAGTGCTGCATGATCCCGGGACTCAGACCTGTGGGGAAACTAACTCCTTCAGGGGATCCTAAGTGTTAGACAGAACCAAAGGCACTGCATGGTCCTCGATCTCAAGCCTGCAAGGAAGCCAACTACCTCAAGGGGATCCTAAATGTCTACCCAAAGAATTTTCCACCTGGCCCTTAGGGAGTGATGGGTCCACCCAAGCATACATGCCCTCACTATAATGATTGATGCCGCGATCGGCCGAGATGCGATTGAAGTTAAAACCATACAAGTAAAGAAAAAACAGATAGCGAACAAGTAAGCAAACAACCACAACAAACAGGAAAAGAAACAAAACTCATATTTCATCAAGCCCAAAAAGAGTTACACAATAGGAATTACATTACAGTCACGAAGCAAAAAGAAAAAAGAAGAAAATGCAAAAGACCGAAGGGACAACAGGGTCGAAGGGCCTGCCCTACTCCCTTATTCTCCTCCCTCAGCCGGGGGCTGGACTATAGCAGCTTCAAGGCCTTCTGGGCTTTGGCCAGAAGGGACAGCCGGTGAAGGCGTGGCAGGAATGGCAGCCTCCTCAGCAGCAGGAACTTCAGGTTCAGAGGTAGACTTCACAACTTCCTGGGGCGCCTCCTCAACGGGGCCCTCACACGATTCTGCCCCCTTGGGAGGGTCACTTCCTTGGATGAGCTCACCCACGGGCTCAGCAACTGATGTGTCCTCACCCGTAACTGCGCCAGTTTCCTCCGCAGCCTTCTCGGCCTCAGCGCCACTTGGAGTTGCCTCGCGGATGGCAGGAGGGTAGTACACATTCTCCTCTTTCCACAAATCGGATGAGGCGTCGACCCCAGCCTGTCTGAGAGCCTCCCTCCAAACCTCAGCAGAGTACCGCCTGCACAACCCAGGGACTTGAGCCTTAAAGGCTGCCCCGGTCTCTGCCATCCCCGCAGCATAAGCCTCCTCCTCGGCTTCCTGCTTAGTGGCCAGGGCTTCCTCCCTGCTCTGGTCAGCCTCAAACTTGGCCCTCACAGCCTCGTCCCTCGCCCACTCGGCTGCCCTCTTGTCCGACTCGGCGGCGGCCACCTTCTTCGGCAGATCAGCAAGCAGCTCCTTTGCAGTCTTCAGCTGCTCCTCCTTCTCAGCCAGACGCTTTGAGTAATCCTCGGCCTGCTTCTGGAAACCCGCGAGGCCGGACAGGGCAGTATCCCGGGCACTGGTCATTGCACTCAGCTCCTCCCGGGCCTTGGCAAGATCAGCCTCAGAGTGTTTAAGGACCTGGGTGGCCTCCAAGCGTTTCTCACGCTCCACGTCCATGGCTTTCCCCTGGTCACGGGCCACGTCCTCTAATCTAAAAGTGGCTTGAACGGCCTGGCAGACAAAACAAATACGCCATCAGCTGAGCCCAGAAAAAAGCGAAAGAGAAGCTGCAAACTCGAATAAGTCATAAATGACGAGAGACTTACCATTCCCAAGTACCGCTTGAGGCAGAGGAAGACCTCCCTGCTCCTCATAGTCGCCAGCTCCGCCATGTCAGCTGGGAGTAGCAGGCACCTTTCCACCGCGTCGGCCACGTACGTGCCTTCGCCCTCATTGAAATCCCTGAGAGAGGAGTCTTCCCTCAGCGGCCCCCCACGGAGCATTGGGGCAGGAACCCAGGCCTGAGGCTCGGGCTAGCCCTCAACCTGCTTATCCCGGCCTTGGGAGCCTATTTTCAGCTGTTTGGATGGTCGCCGATTATCATCCTCCCGTTGAACGTGGGGAGCACGGAGCCGTCTGGATTTAATGAAGGGCACATCGCGCCCTTCGAGGCGTCAGTAACGCTTCTGGGGCAGGTGAAAAGACTCTAGTGCCCACGGAGGACCAAACTCAATGGGTCGTGTGGTAGGCCCGAGGACATCAAAATCCTCCTCTCCGCCCGAGGACGCGGACAACAAAATTTTGAGGGGCTATTGTGGGGCCAAATAATCCCACGGCCCAGCCCACTTCATTCTTGGGCCGAAGGCCCGAGCCGAGGAGGCACCTATGTCCGAGGATGACCTCATCATCGGTCATCTCAGCATTAAATGTACCTGACTCCTGTCCTGGTCGCATTAATGAGGAAAGGATCCCGCACCAGCATCGCCTTGGTTGCCGTGACTCCCAAAAGAGACTGAGAAGGCGGCTGATGGGACAAGCACCTGAGCAATGTCCAGATCGTTCAACAAGTGTAGGGCTAGGATTGGTTGGGTAAAGGGTATATAATGTAAAGGAATCCCTCAGAGGAAAGGGGGCCGGAGGACGAAAAGTCTAAGAATAAAGGGGAAGAAAAGCCTCCTCGGCCGTGGGCCGAGGAGCAACCCCAGTTGTAAATTGCTCTAAGTCTTTCATTGAATAAAAGAGACCGGAGTTCACGCCTCTTGAACGCCGGCTGGTGCCTAGACCTTCGATCCCACTCTCTATAAATTCATTGCGGGGTTCGTTAGGCTTTTGACCTGTGTCCCTTGGGCTTGGGCAACCAAAAACCCAGACCCTACAAGGCTCATCTTCTAACCAAACAGAAAAATCATCTATGCCAGAAGCATATTTAGCTAATAAATGAGCTGGCCTATTGTCTTGCGTACGAACATGTGAAAAAACAACCTGTCTAAATTCATGAGAGACAGACAAAGGGCTGGAGATAATAGCAGCCATAGATGATGGTGGCGGAGAAAGTTCCTTCAAAGCATTGATCACTAATAGGGAGTCACCTTCAAGAATAAACTCCTGAATACTGAGATCTTTGGCGAACTTCCTCATCCCGAATCAGAGCTCCCACACCTGCAGCCTTCTGGTTAGCAAAGACAGCCCCGTCAACGTTGAGTTTAAACATGCCACTCGGAGGTGGCTTCCAAACCTCAGGCTGGGTTTCCTTTCTCTGCACCGGCTCGGCAACGCATTCCTGATATTCATCCAGATACTGTAGAGCATCATTCCCAATCCTTGTAGCGTTTTTCCTTGCCCCTCCATTCCGCACTTCATTCCTGTTCGTACAAAGAGACCACGCCACCATGACTGTTTTACCAATCAGCTCTGCGTCCCATTCCGCTTCGACCATACCGTACCAGACCAGGTCCATGAACAATGTGAACCGAATAGAAGACTGAATACGGAACAACTTTAAGCTATCCCAGACTTCACGTGCTCTGCTACAATCTCAGAATAGGTGACTAGAAGTCTCTAAGCCCAAATTGCACAGCTCACAACATCCTTCAGTCAAGACTTTCCTACGCACTAAATTTTCTTTGGTGGGAAGTGTGTCTTGGCAAGCTCTCCATGCAAAATGGCGAACTTTGTGAGGGATGTTAAGCTACCATATCTGTTTTCAAAACCTCAGTCTACTATCATTAGATACAGCCCCAGCCGACCCTTCAGAGGCAAGCTCCACAGCCACCCTATATGTGCTACTCACACTAAACTTACCATTATTTGTAGGTGCCCAAACTTGCCTGTCTTCCGGGAGCTTAGAACTCAGTGCAAATCCAATATTTAACTAGTTAGCTAGTTGATTCTTCTACCTTTAAAATAAAAAAAAAGGTGTGTAATATACATAGTAGGTAATAATTAATCTACAATCACGTGGTACGATTTGATATCCAACAAAACTTAGGAACTAATTAATAAATCCAAGCACTAGGGGTGTTCGCGGTGCGGTGCGGTGCGATTTTGGGCCATTTTTAGCACTGCACTTTGCGGTGCGGTTTAGCTAAAACCATAACTGCACCGCACCTTATTTTTGCGGTCACATATGCGGTGCGGTACGGTGTGGTGCGGTTTAGAGTTTAGCCAAAACCATAACCGCACCGCACCTCATTTTTGCGGTCATATGTGCGATACTATGTATAAGATGCAGTTTGAAATCGGTATATTTTTCAAATTTTGGGTTTTTCCTACTCAACCCAAAACTAATTTTTCCCTTTTTTTGGGCCAAGTTTTAAATTATTGAGTTAGTTTTTCTTTATTTTGGGTTGACTTTTCTAGCCAACACTTGTTAGGGTTACTAAACTTTTTTTTTTTTTTGGGAAACTAGAGTTATTAAACTATTAATAATATATTTAATATTAAAAATAAATAAATATATTCATATATAGAGAGGGTGCGGTGCGGTGCGGTTTGTGCGGTTTTCTTATTATAAAACTGCAAACCGCACTGCACCATGCGGTGTGGTGCGGTGCGGTACACTATTACTTGCGGTGCGGTGCGGTTATGCCATTTTGCGAGCGGTTTTGATGCGATTTTTACGATTTGTGCGGTTTATGCGGTTTGATGAACACCCCTATCAAGCACTGTAATCTGGACTATGTTACCAACTAGATTCCATGAACCCCCTCAAAAAAAAAAAAAAAAAAAAAAAAAAAAAAAAACTAGATTCCATGAAGATGTAATTAAATAGATTATGATTATCACATCAAGGTACTTGTGCTAGCCTGCTAAGGGCAACTTTAATTTATATGTGTAGGTTAAAAAAATAATATTAATTCCAAACGTGAATCACGTGGACGGCGGCACGTTGCCCAATGCTTGTGGTCACGACTGGAGACAAAAAGGACAGTCACATTCAAGCTCGTGGTTGTGGCCTCTTGCAATTTAAAGCAATTCATGCCATATCCATAAATTACCTTGCGTTGCGAACTTGTGACATATATCAAGCTTTAATAATGTTCCGTTTTAAATAATAATTTTTGTTATTTAAATATGAAAACATGTATTTTTATAATATTTTTTTATTTATATGTATTTTTATAATATTTAAATAAAGTTATTAAAATTTTTTTACCAAATGAGCTCTAAATTGCTACCAAGAACTTTTTGACTTGTCAAGCAAAAGTTTCACTTGTAGAATTTTTTGTCGTGGAATAAAAAGTTTGGGATTCAATTTTCACCTACAGTAAAAAATTAATTAATGTTTTAGACTGATAATTAAAAGTAATTTTCAAAAGCAAATACTATAAATTAAAACTCTCTCTCAAATCAAGAAAAACTTGCATGCAAATGATGTTTTCTCCTCTTTTATCTAACAAAACTTCTAAATATCTATCAATTTCTATGCAATAATTTGATAAACACAAAATTTTTACAATCTTGTTTACAACGGTTTAGATAATATGTTGGAATTGATGTCAATGAAAATAATGTTTACTAATAAACTACCACCGCGTACCCTTGAGGCGATGGTTACTCCACGTATAAGTATTTGTAGAGTGTGGGGGCAAATGTCAGGATTCAAGTCTCTAAAAGAGAGATTTATACACATATATACTTAAATTAGATTAGAGTAGAATTTTTATCTTGTATATAAAAAAAAATGTTCACTAATAAACTCATGTATATTGATATTTAAATCACTAACTTATCACATGGTAAAAAATTGACATTACTCATTTTGAAATGATGATATATTTTGTTTATGGTTCGGCTAGTTTGTGAATATTAAGAAATTTTGCATATTTTTCTCTTCCCATTCTGTCAATCAGGTGAGATATAGATTTAGTTTAAAAAAATATCTTACCAAATGCCAAATATATGGGTGTGTTCATGCTCATAATCGGAAGGAAAATTCAAACTCCAATACGCCTAAAAGATAAATATGAGGCTCCAATTGCATGTTGGAATGCCAAATCTTTTTCTTGAGCAATTTAAGCAACTCTTATTAAATCGGTTGCATTTGCATAATAAGTGCCAATATACACAATGGTTGCCATTAAACTTCCCAATCATTTTTGTTATCAGCTTAATTTTATGTTGGTAAGATGAAAAAAAAAAATGTTTAGCTGATAATAAAAGGCAATCATTATGAAATGAAACCAATGACAAAGATTGCAAATTCTATTGTAACTATTAAAAAAAAGAAGAAGACCCCATAAGTATTCATAGAAAATGTGTTATTTAATTACAAAATGAACTTACTTTTTCAATGATGTAAGGGTCATGATATTACGACAGAATCATCCAAACCATCCAAACACTACTTGGTCTCCCCTGGTGGGAACTTGGGCTTTTATGGACTCCTTAGCTATCTTTATAAACCAATTGTGGGCCAATATATGCAGTTATAACTTGGACCCATAATAGCTGAAGTCAGTTGGCATACATAAAAGCTATAGTGTTTAACAGAATGGTATTACATGTATTCGCCATCTCATATGCGTGGACTTTACATCTGTGAACCCACCCCAATACATATAATAGATTTTCTCTCCAAAGAGGGGCTTTGCATTTATGTATAGGCTTGAAATCAAAGTAACTATGCATAGAGCCCGACGTGACAATTAATTAATATATATCTTTAGATATATTTTATGATTATTTTAAGTTTTTAAAAAAATAACAACAACCAAAATTCTTTAAAAACATAACTAAAATAAGAAGATTTTAAATACTTTTCCCTCCAAACATAATGAGGAACAAATGGGGAAGTTTAGGGCCCGTTTGGTATATGTGTTTAAAAACTGAAAATTATTGTTTAAAAATTTTTGTAAAAATACGTGTGGGTGAAAAAGTGTGTGAAAAAGTGTGAAATGTTGTTTAAAAACTGAAAATTGTTGTTTAAAAACACTCACCAAACACCCCCTTATTGTCTTTGTTGTTATGTTTGACACAAATATATGCTGGGAGTTTTGAAGTGTCCATACTTCTTAGTTGATGGCAATAGTTATGAAAACACGGTACTCTAATTTTTGAGGATCAAGTAAAATTTTCTGTCCAAATTGAATAATATTATTCTATATAATATAGAAGAGTAGGAAAAT
Organism: Quercus ilex subsp. ballota; assembly: GCA_032727855.1. Lineage (NCBI taxonomy): Eukaryota > Viridiplantae > Streptophyta > Magnoliopsida > Fagales > Fagaceae > Quercus > Quercus ilex. The sequence continues at coordinate 34,420,845 of CM064914.1, read as the reverse complement.
GATATATGTGACAAACTCTTACTAATTTGTTAAGAATATATATTCCATAGTTGATTTCAAAAAATTTGAAACTTTTTTTTTTAGAATGAAAAAAAAAAATGGAACTAAATAAGATTTGGTTGTTTGATTGTTATTGTTGTTTTTTTTCATACAATTAAGAAGATTCCCATAAACGCTATTTATATGACGCTAGAGCATGTAATTTTCGGACCTCTAAGCATATATGAACGTTGATCCATGATCTAACCAATCACCCTTGCCTCAATAAAAGCAAAGAGCAGTGAGTAATTAAATAATCTTTTAAATGTAACATAACTGGTCAAAAAACAAGAATTATGATAAGAGACAACGCAACTTTTCTCGATTGAAAATATGGTATGTCTAAGAATTAATACAATAATACACATTCCGAAATATTATAAGATTATTGTAAAAACTATGACAAAAGCAACCATGTACTTTGTCATGGTAAATAATAAGAGGTGAACAATTTTAAGTTTTTAACAATTCATCACCACGTACAATCATATACTTTTTCCCAAAATAAAATTGATAACACATAAATTAATCATAATAACTGTAGGGTTCTCTTAAACTATTTGTTTCTAGTAATGGAAAAATATATATAGAAAACAAAATTAAAAAGAATAAGGGAAATACTCATAGAGAGAGAGAGAGAGAGACATAAATGAGTTTATAAATAAGCACTTGGAACCAGGTCCTAAAGAGATCAATGAAGTAAAGGAATTCACCCTTATAACAGGCTTATGTGCAAGTTGTGGTTCACTTGACAATTGGTTTATGGTGATATTGTCTTGTGTCTGAGTGTTGTTTCCAGGGTTCTGTTCCTTTTCCAAATCCAACAAGTTAGTGAGTGACTTTATCCTCGCACGATACTCATTTTGATCAATGATTTGATCTTCTTCATCACTAAGCAATTGTCTCTGAAGGTTATTCAAACTTTGATCATAATCTGAAAGAGGACTCCCAAGAGCTGACACATTATAGTTTTGATTAAACATGTCTGGATCTACTTGGGTTATTGTATTAATAAAATGTGACCCTTGAATTTGATCTCTCATTGGAGCATATGGATAATTGATCATTTCTGTTGTTGTTTTAGGAATAGAATGTGGCCCTTGAATTTGATCTGTCATTGGAGCATATGGATAATTGACAATTTCTTGATTATGTATTGCCATCATTGGATATTCAGATCCTTGGTTGTTGATGATATGATTTGAATGCACAGAGAAATTCGTAACTGATGGTGAAGTACTTGAATCCTCAACAACAAGGCATGGTCTTTTTGCTTGTTGATGTGCTTGAACTTGTTGCCCATCTGATATTGGTGAAGCCAAATCATTAACACCAAGGTATGGTCGCTTAGCTTGTTGATATGCTTGAACTTGTTCAATATCAACCAATGGTGTGGTGGCACCTGAGAAATTGTAGTTGTACTGTGAACTAAGACTTGGGAAAGGTTGTTTACTCAACTCACACAAGGTGTCGGATTCTAGGAGCCTCTTGTAGTTTTTTTTTTTTTTCAAGGACTCCTGGATTAAATTCAAGATAATGAAACCTGAGATAGTGTATGAACAACAAAATTCATTAATTTAATTAGCAATAAGATTCTTTACTCGCACTATAATTAATAGAACATAATAAAATATTTGTGACAATAATGTGTAAATAAATGTGACAAGAGTAACAAGTGCAGTAATGAATTAGTTACCACATTTTGTTAAGGGCACCAAATATATGAGATATCTAATGTCAATAAAGGAATTTTAAAATTAAAAAATACCTATGTTTTAGTGCTTGACTATCAGTGAAGTCTGAACTGATATTTCACATGGTTTTCTTTTGTGGTTCTGGACTGCTTTCTTCAAAGAATGAATGTGGATTGTCAAGCTGAAAAAAAATTTCACCACCTCAAATTAATGAGACTCAAAAAAGTTTACTAAATCTTAATTTCATTAAAAAAAATTATGAAATTAAGATTGAGAAACTAATTACCTCAATTTCAAGAATTCCAACTGCATTTTTCCCAGTTCTAGCTCTAATTGCTGAAATACTAGACCACTTTATTTCCATCTTTTTCTTCAAAGCTGATTGCTCTCGACGAATTTCCCATGCTAGCTTTTTGGTTGCAAAATAACACTTTACCGCCAAATATTTAGCAACTCGCTACACATTTTAAAATTTACCGTGAATTTTTTTCTCGTCTCCAAAATTTATTATGGTCTATATAAATTATGAGTATTGCGTGCCTTCCATGTGCCAATTTTGAGTTTGTTGGCATTGAAGTTCAAAGGCTTCAAGTACTTCTTGGCATGCTCACTATCTTTGCTTGAAACTGACCATAATGTAAACAATGGTTATTAGTCTCATCAACGTATGTAGTCTTTTCTTCATCAGTGTTTAAAATATTGTCTATCAAGTTTACGAAAGAGTCACTCTTTGTTAGCTTTAAACCCAAAGGACCCTCGTTGATAACAATTCTACTATCTGAGTCATCCTACAAATTATGAAGATATTGACGAAGAAAGAAAAAGAAAAAGAAAAAGTCAAAATCTAAGATATATATGAAAAATAGAAGAGCAATTCAACGTTAAACCAATGCATGCACCATCATAAACCATAGAAGATCATACACGTACATAGTCAAACAAATACACCAAAAGGCTAAATCAATGTATTGACGATACTCTTAAAAGTTATAACACACACATATGAAACTAAAATTCATTCAATGACATCTAGCACTCTATAATATAGACAAAAAGGGATGACATGATCAAACAATATACAGAGAGAGAGAAGTAGTGTTTTACAATCACACCCGAAAAAGGAGAACCAAGAATGAATAATATTAAACCCTATGGCTATGAGTTATATACTTAAACCCCATGACAAACATCAAAAATCAAGAATGCAAGCAGTGTTATGTTATATTAGAAAGACGTATATAAAATATTTGACACAGTACATACCTCCAAATCAATAATCTCTACCAGTTGTGGCATCTGTTTATCACTACATACCTCCAAATCAATCATCTCTACCAGTTGTGGCATCTGTTTATCACTGTAATTGACAGCTTCTGAGATTTGAAGCCCATGATTATAGGCATAGGCATAGCCTCCCTGAAACTGCAGCTGAGAATTAGAGAAACCACTACCACCACCACTGAAAAACTGTTTCTTCTCCATGTTGCAATTGTTTCTGTTTTCTATTTTCTTTCTAGTTTGTCTGATGCTTACAAATCCTTAACACTTGGGTCAAGTTATATATTAATAGAGCACCAACTTAATTATTGAAAGCTTAGATTTGTGCTAAAACACAAGAGTTTGTTCAAACCCCTAATTGAAAAATTACGGTTAAATTGTTTTTACTCTAACTTAAGCAAAGTGCGGAACAAGAGTAAATATGCGCAATGAACCGATAACACTACTCTAAGCCATATTCATCCACAATATCCACAATCAACAATAAAATGAAAGCTTAAAGAGTAGGGAAGAGAGATGTGAACACACAATAACATGGCCAAGACGTGTTATCGAAGAGAAAACCGAAAAATTTGGCGAAAAACCTCTCTGCAACCCTCCAAGTCGAAATCGATCCACTAAAGAATAAAGTTGGAGAATACGAATAACAAAAGACCCACCAAGCCTAGTCTACCCCATGTACTTGAGCCCTCCAATCTCCTACTACTAACGAACTTCTCGGAGTCTTGTTTTCTCTAGCTTTTTGGATCCCGCAATTCAGCTTGATTACATCTACCACTAAATGGCTCCTTCCAATACTTCCTAGCAGCACCAAAATCCCACTTAACACTCGGAATGGGTGTGATAAGTGTTTAGAGCATTCACAGCAGTACATCTATAATTTTAGCTATTTAGCACCAATAAAAGTTATTTTATCTATTTTACCTATACACGTGCTGCAGTAGTGGATCTATTTTAGCTTTCAACACAATAAAATAATATAAACATCACAATAAATAATATATCTACTACAATAAAATAATCTATCTTACTTCAATAAAATAATATATTCACTACACCCATACATCACAACCACGCACAACCACAACCACCACCATAGCCCACGACAAAAGAAAAAAAAAAATCAACCAAGTCCACACATCACAGCCACACACACCACCACCACCACCACCACCACAAACACCTACAACAAAAGAAAAAAAAATCAACCAACCACCACCACACCCACAACCACACCCACCACCACACCACAGCCCACAGCAGGAAAAAAAAAAAAACAAAAAGTGCTAATCGGTGCCCACAGCCCAGCCACCCACCGATGAACCCAACCACCTATCGACGCCGATCTACCCACACAACCACAACCACCACCACACCATGAAATCCAGCCAAACAGCCATCACGAAACCCAGAGATGGGACGGCGATGAAGATCGGCGATGAAGGACTGGGTGATGAAGGATCGGCGATGAAGATCAGTGATGAAGATCAGTGATGAAGGATCGACGATGAAGGACTGGGCGATGAAGGATCGGCGAAAAAGATCGGTGATGAAGGACTGGACGATGAAGGACTGAGTGATGAAGATGAACCCAGAACAGTCGGGAGAGTAGATGAGGGAGAGAAAAAAAAAATGAGAAGGAAAAAGGAAGAAAGAAGAGAAGCTAGAGAGAGAAACAGTGAAAAAGAAAAAAATAAGGAGAAAATATTTTTTAAAGGAAAGAGGAGAGAGAAATTTATTAAAATATATATATATATATATATATATATATTTTTTAGCTCTCATGAATAGTGCACATCTATTTATAGATGTGCATTGTAGCAAATCAGCTAAAAAAAATAAGTATAGCTCCATTACTGGAGCTTATTTTTTGTGTTTGTGGAGCTAAATTTGAGCAATATAGCAATATGCCTCCACTGCTGTGAATGCTCTTAGGCTAACAACCTTTCAAGGATCTAGAGATGGAGAGGTAGGAGTTGAGGAAAACCACAAGGAAATGTGTAGATGATTGTGGGTATGACAATCTCTAACTCTCAAGTGTATTTGCTAGGGTTTTCTCTTTGAAAAAAACTTTTTACAATTCGTGGGTAATGAGGGTATATATAGTGTAGGTAAAGAATTTGGTAAAGCAACTTAACTTTTTGCCAAACACAATGTTTCGCGGGTACTTCATGAGATGGCTCTTCTCGCGAAACACTTGTGAACTTGACAGCCTGGCATGACTCTTCAGCTTCCAGTCACGTGCTTCACACGTGGTCTTTTTGTGGGTTGCTTCTCGCGGGCTACTCGTGAGTTAGTCGCGAATTGCACTGATTCATCTTTTGAAGCTTAATTCTTCACCGATCTCTCACACTCATCCCTTACGAATAAACTCACATACATATAGGGAAAATGATTGAAGAAATTACAATCAAATTTATGGAATTGAAGCCAACACAAGCTAGTTGGAAATCACAACTTTACAATCTCTCCCTTTGGCTATTCTGTGACAAAACCCCTAAATAGACTCTAGACTTAAATGTGAGTTTGGGAATAAAGGAAAAACTCACTCACACCTAAATCTAAAAGCTGTGAAGCACTTGAACCATATACACATGTATCTTGAAACACTTGCACATAACAAATAGAATTCATTAAGCACTAGATATATAGAACACAAGGCATGTATAAAGAACAAGTGCGATCAAGATACCAAAAGAGATATAAGATATTAAGCATAACTTGATCAAACATGAACAGTCATTAGGAAATGACCACAATGAGCATTTAACTAGTAAATGATCACCCAGACACGCAATGCAATTAAGAGCAATGCTAAAATCAATTGCATGTCCAACATACCACATGATGCATTAAAGAAACTAAGGCAAGCAACAATAGATAACTATAAGCATCAAAAAACAGCTATAAGAACCAAGATACATAAAAGTACTAAAGAAAACTATATTTTAAACTAAAGTACTTGAAAGCTTTAAATAAAGCACTGTAAATAACAAAAGTTATAAAAGCATAAAACATAAACTAGACTAGCATATCAAAAACCACCAAAATGAACCAATGGTGTCACTACTCCCCCTTAGGCTGTACTCCCCCTAAGCTAATCTACTCCCCCTTTTTGACCGGAATGGCCAAAGGTCTAGAATGCATTAGACTCCGAATCTAATTTCTCCAAATCTTGGATCTTAGAGGAGAGGGCAATGATTTGGCCTTGAAGGTATGTGAACTACCTCGTGGAATAGTCGATATGTGAAGTCAGCATGGCATGCATTTCTTCTACTCTTCCAAGCATGTAATCAAGGTGGTCGGGTGCTTTGGCTTATGCTTGAGAAGAAAGCTGTAGAGGATCCTTCGATACGGAAGTAAATCAGTTAATTTCCTCATCAGTGTTGCCTCCTTCTTCTGCATCCTTATCTCTTGGAATTTGAGATGCACCGGTGCTTGTACTGAGAATGTGGGCCTTGCTTCAGATAATGGTTTGCTCACTGATAGGCTCTTCCCTTTGCATGACTGGAAGACCACTTGAAATCTTCACCCTTGCCCTCAATAGTAGAGACATGACAAGGCTTAGGAATGGTAGAGTTAGCCTTGACTTTCTCTTCTTGATGCACTTGACGAAGAGATGGTAGATGTGACCACAAATATCAATCTTTTTGTTAGTAAAAAGATCATGTAGGAAGACAGTCCTTAGCGCCAACAAAGTTGTTAGATTCTTTATCGGATAGAGGTTGAATATCAAGATGTAGGCCAAAACTCGCATCTTTGAAGAGAACTCAATCGTGTGCAAGGCCTTCTTATTGAGTTGACCTCCAAGAACTTGTACGAGAGGCTCAAGTTTCTCTTCCTCTCATCATAATGTAGAGAGGTGTGCGGAGTCGTCGGTCGAATCTCCAAGAGCTTTTGGATTGACTCCCTTGAAACTATGAACTCTCTCCCCCTTACCCAGCAGTTAATGTGGTCGCCTTCCACAAATGCATTAGCAAAGAACTCCCTTATGATGCAATCATAGACATCACCCATGGGATTCAGCAATTTGGTCCATGTCCTTTCCTTGAACACTTCTAAAATGAACGTGTCCTTTAAGGACTCAATGTCCACCCTCCTTTCCAAGACAATCGAAGTGTTCTTGTAATGATCGACGTATGCCATGTTAGCATCATTGTTTCTAAACGAATTCGGGGAGTAGTGAGGACATTTTGCTATTTTCTTTGTTGCTGACTTACGAGGAGACATCTACAAAATAAACAAACACACAAACAAACAAAAAACAAACATGGTAACAAACTTGATTAGATACAAGTTAATCCATAAATACGAACAAATTGTCCTAAAATGGAAATAGACAAGTAAACATAGTCACAAGAACATGTTATAAGTGCTACGGGTCTAAAAAGACTTACATAGCATGAGTTAATGCAAAAACATGTCAAGTGATAGAGTGTGTGCATCAAGTGTGCTTGTGATGTGCATGTGAGATGCATGAGCAATGCATGACAAAGCACTCATGAGGCAAAGTGTGTAAAACACACAACCAACGATCAAAACATGTCAAGCATGCATAATCATGGTAATCCCCAAAAATTGGTACTCATCGGAGTCCAAAAGAGTGAAAAAAAAAATACCATAAAGGCATTTTATCAAACATTTAGAGTGCACACATTACATATGTATGATAAACAATATATGAACATATGAAAATCTTGTCTAAATACATGTTAAAAATGCCACTTGGGGTCAGCACAAACACAAACAAATATAATAGGGCATAGCCCAATAAAAGAAATCACAAGATTTGACAAGAAAATGAAAATTTTCCAACCTCTTTCAAAATAATCTCAACCCTAGAAATCCTAGAATCTAAAGCTTAATCTAAGGATTCAAAGATTAAAAAGTGTTAAAACATACCTTAGATGAGTCTTAGAGATGAAATCCCTTAAGTTGTGGTTGAAATTTTAGAGAGAATAGTGTTTTAGGTTGAGAGAGGTGAGGAGGAGGCAAAATGTTGATTTTAAAAAACTGTCACTGTTTGGCCTTTAAAAACTAAAAATCCGCTCATTTCATGGGTAAGCTACTCATGAGTTACTCACGAAATGCCTCAAGTGTACAGGGCTAGTTTCACAGGAAGCTATTTCTCATGAAGGAGTTGCGAAACTCTTTGTGTAAAATTTTGGAAGAAATAAAAATTAGATTCCCCATTTTCGAGAATAGCCTGCGAGATGTCTTACTTGCGTCTTACTTGCGAAAATTCCTTTAAAGGAGTTTTTCAACAAAACAGATTTGGCTTCTTGGAAAAACTCTTAAAACACAAAAGTAATATAAAAACACTTTGAAAAACAAATAAAATACTCAAAAATATTTTTGGGTTTGATCATCAAGCAATTGAGTATACACAAATCACATTTGAACACGTACAATCACACAAATGAAATAGACATTTATTGAACATTAGTCTTGTGTGTTGTATGTGTAAATCAAGTATGAACTAGTCCATAGTCTAGTATGAAACTTCAATGATCAATTCAATCAAATTATACACAACTAGCACGAAGTCAAGTGACCCATCTCATTAGTAGAAATGAACATATATGACCCCTCCACCAAAGTGTTTACAATTGATTAAAAACTTTTCATTTGAATTTCATTTTTCATACTTTTGATCAATATAACTCAATTTTCTGAGCAAAAATGCCATGAAAATTTTGATATTTCTTTGATGAATAAGCCTTTGGCTTTGGCATCATACATTTTTTAATACATTTTTTCTCCACATTTTCCTAGTTACACTACTTTTCAAAGTAAGATTTTTTCAGTTCTTTCTCTTTTAGAGAATGACGTTTGTAGAGATTTTGACATAAAAAATGTGAGGAGATATATAGGCACAAGTCTACGCATGCATCAAGATCAAACAAGATTATTTACTAATCATTCATGACAAGCTTAAAGATCTATTTACAACAATCAAACGTAGATTTCTAGATTTTGCTCACACTTAAAAATGTGCATAAATAACAAGTTAAGCTCGTAAATGCACTATGCCATTAGTACGGAGGTACTAAGCCAAACTCAACATGTAATATACACAACACAAGCGATCGAACTTTTTGAAATTTTTATTTTTTATGGGTGTACACACAATTTTCGTAAAAGAAGAATTACACGATCACGAAATGGTCTAACAAATAATCAATTTGTATTTGATTTGTATATACGTGAGTACAATCCTCAATATGAATCTTTACAATGAAAGAGTATAATAAATTCCTCTGATTTGATCTCCAAGAAACATTACGATCCGAAGGGGCTATGAAACTTAATCTTGAATTGTGCTTTGATGTCTCCAAGTTGAATGAATAGTTGAACGTGCTTGATTTGATGTGAGGGCCGTTGGCTTGATCTCAAACTAGATTAAAGGAGAATCCCCACTTTGATTTGAAGAAGTAGGAATAGGTCTTGATGAACAATGAAATTCTTGTGAATTTTAGAGATGACTCTCTATTTTGGCAGAATGTCAGTAGTGTTTTCTCTCTAAGTGTTCTCCTCTTTTTTCATATGAGAAGCATTTATTTATAGGCAACTCAATCGTATTTAATTTGGAAGTTTCTCTCAGCATTTATTGAGAGTTAATTATGGGTTTAATATGGTCTTCCATTTAATAAGAATTTTCCATATAGGTCTTTTCTTTTGATGTTACCATATGACTTTCTTCATTTGATGTTGCCACGTGACTTGATTTCATTTACCAATCTTCCACCTCATCAGTTGGAGGTTAATTTGATCACAAATATTTTATTTTGAACAATCGGACGGTTGTGAGTACATCATAAAATTTTGATGTCTACAATGAGTTTTTGAATTTTTCAACACACTAAAAAACAAAGTAATAAAGTAATCAACAAAAACAAGGTAAACCAAAAATAAAGACCTATAAAAGAAACATTCTAGAACAAAGCAATAATTCTAGAAGAATGCGTATGCTGTGATGAATGAAACTATGACCTTAAAACATTGGAAGTATTAATGCATGTGCATAGTGAGTGATCATGCATGAGTACCCTTCTTCACCCACATTGTACGAGTGTTTTGGGTGAGGTCCTTAGAATGAGGGGTACGACCGACATAACTCTCAAACCTTAGGGTGAAGCTAGCTAGGTATAATGAAATGTTTTTCAACATCTCCAATGAGTTATCCCTCATTTTCTCCTTTAGCTTGATTTCCCTTTGGCATTCTTCTTGGGTTGTCTTGATCACACAAAGAGTCAGCCCTCTTGAGTGCTGAAGCTTGAAGCAATTTGGCCTTGTATGTTCTCGTACACCACAATGATGACAGAAATGCTTCACATGAGGTCCCCTTTGATTTTAGGGCAATGACTTCCTTTTTTCATTTGGTCCTGGACCAATAAATTTCTTTTCAATAGTGGAGATCTCAACCTTGGGCTTCTTTACATTCTTTGCCGACATAAACTTTATCTTCTTCTTAGGTCCGCTACTTGAGTTTCCTTCACCAATGTAGCCCAAATCGATCTTGTCATTTGAAAGCTTTTGAGATGAGAGCATGCTGTCAAGTTTCTTAGTGGAAATGCGCTCCACTTTGACACTTGCTTGAATTATTTCAAGTTCAAAAAACTTGATTTTAGAGTAGGTATTCAGCAACTCTTCCTTCAGCTCTTCAACTTCACATTTAGCATCCTTAAGTTGCACAAGAGTAGATTTGTGCTCTTCTTCAATTTTCTTCATCTTTTTAACAGTACTTTTTGCAACTTTAGCATATTTGCCACAATCTTAAAGCAATGAATCGTACACGTCTTGAAGATTCTTTTCACCCTCGTTGAGGTACACATCCTTATCATCCAAAACATCAACTTCTTCTCCTTCGAAATGTACACCAAGACCAACTCGCTTAATTCATCTCTAGAATCAATAGTGGTAATCACCATGAAAGCTGAATGGTTCCCATCACTATCACATTCTCTTTCTGCATCGGAATTTGAGCTCTCCGAGTTACTAAGGGCAATAGCAAACACTTTACCCTTTCCTCTCAAGTAGTTTGGACATTCTTTCTTTAAATGCCCATGCCCATTACATTCATAGCACACAATTCCTTGGGTTGATGATGATTCTTTTCCATCATTCTTCTTGAATTCTCTTTTATCATTTTTGGATGATGAGAATCTCCCTTTGCCAAACGGCTTCCCATTATTCTTCATCTTAAGAAATTTCCGGAAGTCCTTTGCAAGATATGCCACCTCCTTTTCAACATCATCTTCATCGGAGGAATCACCGGTTCTTTCATTTATGGATTTAAGAGCTAGTGATTTGCTTGACTTGTGGGAGGGCAGTCCAAGCTCATAGGTTTGAAGAGAGCCAACAAGTTCTTGAATCTTGATTTCTTCCAAATCCTTGCTCTCCTCAATAGTGGTTACCTTAGCCCGAAAACTCTCGAGTAAGGATCTTAAGACTTTCTTCACCACTTTGGTGTCTTCAATCTTCTCTCCAAGATTTAGCTTGGCAATAACAATCTCGTTGAGTCTCCCATAAAAGGAATCGAATGACTCATTGTCACTCATCTTCACTTCCTCAAATCAAGTAGTGAGCATTTGAAGTTTGGTGTCCTTAACCTTCTAGGTACCTTCATAGGTTGTCTCAAGAATGGTCCACGTCTCTTTGGCGGTCTTCACATGCAAAATCCTGTGGAACATATCAGAAGAAATACCACAGAAAATAGCATTAATAGCTTTACTATTGGCGTTTACTTGGCTGTTGTGGGTCTTACCCAACCATTTTAAATAGAATCCCACACTGTCTCATCAATAGCATAAAGAAAAGCATGCATACGTACTTTCCAAAAAGCATAGTTACTCCTATCAAAGTAGGGAGGTGTATTAAGGGATTGAGATCTATCCATCTCACATGGGATCTTGGATCACGCAAGGATATTGAAATCCGACAAGTGTACCCGCTCTGATACCAATTGAAAGCTCAGATTTGTGCTAAAACACGAGTTTATTCAGATCCCCAATTAAAAAATTACGGCTAGATTACTTTTACTCTAACTTAAATAAAGTGCAAAACAAGAGTAAATATGTGCAATGAACCGATAACACTACTCTAAGCCATATTCATCCACAATTAATAATAAAATGAAAGCTTAAAGAGTAGGGAAGAGAGATGCAAACAGAGGAAGAGGAAACCAAAGAACTCAGTGAAAAACCTCTCTGTAACCCTCCAAGTCAAAATCAATCCACTAAAGAATAAATTTGGAGTGCACGAATAACAAAAGACACTCCAAGCCTAGTCTACCCCATATACTTGAGCCCTCCAAGCTCCTACTACTAACAAACTTCTCAAAGTCTTGTCTTCTATAGCTTTTTAGATCCCGCAATTCAGCCCGATTGCATCTGCCACTGAATGGCTCCTTCCAATGCTTTCCAGCAGCACCAATATCTCACTTAACACTCAGAATGGGTGTGGTAAGTGTTTAGGCTAACAACTTCTCAACGATTTAGAGATGGAGAGGTAGGAGTTGAGAAAAATTACAAGGAAATGTGTAGATGATTGTGGGTATAACAATCTCTACCTCTCAAGTGTATTTGTTAGGGTTTTCTCTCTGAAAAGTACTCCTTACAATTCGTGAGTAATTAAGGTATATATAGTGTGGGTAAAGAATTTGGTAAAGCAACTTAACTTTTTGCCAAACACAATGTTTCGCGGGTACTTCATGGGATGACCTTTCTCGCGAAACACTCGCAAATTTGACAGCTTGGTATGACTCTTCAGCTTCTAGTCATGTGCTTCACACGTGACCTTTTCGCGGGTTGCTTCTTGTGAGCTACTCGTGAGTTAGTCGCGAATTGCACTGATTCATCTTTTGAAGTTTTGATTCTTCACCGATCTCTCACACTCATCCCTTACGAATACACCCGCATACATACAGGAAAAATGATTGAAGAAATTACAATAAAATTTTGCATGGAATTGACGCCAACACAAGCTAGTTAGAAATCACAGTTTTACAATCTCCTCCTTTGGCTATTCCGTGACAAAACCCCTAAATAGACTCTAGAGTTAAACGTGCGTTTGGGAACAAAGACAAAACTCACTCACACCTGAATCTAAAAATTGTGAAGCACTTGAACCATATACACTTGTATCCTGAAACACTTGCACATAACAAATAGAATTCATTAAGCACTAGATATGTAGAACACAAGGCATGTATAAAGAACAAGTAAAATGCAATCAAGATACCAAAAGAGATATGAGATATAAAGCATAACTTGATCAAACATGAACAGTCATTAGGAAATGACCACAATGAGCATTTAACTAGTAAATGATCACCTGGACACGCAATGCAATTAAGAGTAATGCTAAAATCAATTGCATGTCTAACATACCACATGATGCATTAAAGAAACTAAGGCAAGTAGCAATAGATAACTATAAGCATCAAGAAACGGCTATAAGAACCAAGATACATAAAAGTACTAAAGAAAACTATGTTGCTAGAGAATATGGGTAATCGAGGGGTATCATCACATGTTGTTGGACATCGATCATCATTTTGCTCAGGTTGATTAAATATTGTTTCGATCCTAATTAGATATCGTGAGCAAAATGTTAGACATTCATCTGCCAAATACCCTTCTGCAATCGACCTTTCTGGGTGTGCCTTGTTACGAACATAACCCTTGAACTTACACAAATACCTATTGATGCATCAAATTAATATGAGTAATTAAAAAAAAACTATGCTATAAATAATATATCATTTTACCTTTCACTTATAAAAAAAAAAAACTCATTTTACCTTTCAATTGGATACATCCATTGATATTTCACTGGACCGGCAACTTTAGCTTCCCAAGGTAGGTGAATTGGCAAGTGTACCATTACATCAAAGAAAGCAAGTGGGAAAATTCTTTCTTACTTACAAAGAATTATAGAAATTGTGTGCTCCATATGCTCCAAGTCCTCCAAACATAAAACTTTAAAGCATAATTCTTTTAAAAAATTGCTAAGCTCGATCAAAGAATCAGATACATTTTTAGGTAATAATACACGCACTACAAGAGGGAGTAATCTCTTCAAGAAGACATGATAGTCATGAGTTTTCATACCAAAAATCTTCTGTTCCCCTACATTCACACACCAAGACAAATTTGCAAAGTAACCATCCAGAACCTTTACATTTTGCAACCATTGAAACACAACATTTTTCTCATCTTTTGGGAGTGTATAACAGGCACAAGGAAAAGTAGTCTTCCCATCTTCAAGATGAAGTTCCTTCTATATACCCATCATTTTTAGATCGAGCCTAGCATTTAAGGAATCTTTACTTTTCTTATCAATATCTAATACTGTCCCCATCACACTATCACATATATTTTTCTCAATGTGCATCACATCTAAATTATGATGCAACAACAATGTTCTCCAATATGGAAAATCAAAGAAAATACTACTCTTCTTCCAGTTGTGGCTCTTTCCATGCCTAGGTAACCTTTTCCTTTTAACGGCCTTGCCTAGTGTTACTAGTGGCAGAGTACCAAGTTGATTCAGCATATCATCACTAGATAATCATTTTGGTGCCCTTTTTCTCTCTCTCTCTTACCATCAAATTGTGCTTTCTGTGATCGCCATATATGGTCAGGGGGAAGAAATCGACGATGACCCATATAACACATTTTGCTACCATGCTTTAACCTATGATGAGAAGTCTCACTACCACAACAAGGGCATGCAAGATTCCGTTGTGTACTCCAACCCGAGATATAAGCCTACGCAGGAAAGTCATTAATAGTCCATATTAATGCAACTCTCATTTGTAAGTTTTCTTGCTTTGAAGCATCATGGGTTTCAGCACCATTTTCCCATAATTCTTTTAACTCATCAATTAATGGCCTTAAAAATACATTGATATCATTTCCAGGACCCTTTTGGCCTGGAATAAGTAAAGACATGAATAGGTAAGGCTCTTTCATACACATTCACAGGGGAAGGTTGTAAGGAAATACGACAACAGGCCAACAACTATAGCTAACATTCATGTTTCCAAAAGGATTAAAGCCATCGGTAGCTAACCCAAGCCTTACATTATGAGGATTTGAGGAAAAGGACTCATGAGTTTGATCAAATGATTTCCAAGCCTCAGCATCTGCGGGATGCTTTAATACTTTATCATTAGAATGATTCTCATGATGCCATCTCATGTCTGGAGTTGTTTTTGATGACATAAATAATCTTTGTACCCTTGGCTTAAGAGGAAAATATCGCAATACCTTCCATGAGACTTTTTTAGCATCCCTTTTACCACCCTTGTTCAACTTCATTCTTGAGATCTGACAAACTGAGCACTTATCTACTTCCGAATGCTCCTTGTAATATAGCATACAATCATTTTTGCATGCATCGATCTTTTCATAGTTTAGACCAAGATCATTCACAATCTTCTTTCCACCATAGTGGGATATGGGCAATTTTCCGCACATTAGAAATGCATCGTTTAGTAGCTCCAACAAAATTGTGAATGAGTTGTTGCTTCATGAATTCTTGCACTTTATGTGCATTAATTTGGCAATAAAGGACAAATTGGAATACTTTTTACATCCCAAATAAAGTGGTTGGTCTGCCTCTTTAACCAATCTATAAACCTCCTTTGCTTCTTCATTTGGATCTTGCGATTCACTCCCACTTGTTTCCTCAACATCTCTCATATGAGGATAAGCATCCCATATCATATTATGGATATTATCAATATTTTCTTCATCATCACTACTTTCCTTGTCCTCATCACTATTTCCCTCTCCATGGAGATGCCATCTAGTATAATCACACCTCATCCCTTTCCATAAGAGGTCTCTTGTAACCTCAACTTATGTTCTTCTATATCTATTGTTACAATCATTACAAGGACATTTTATCTTCATATCTTCATCTTTGACACGTTGAAATGCATAATCAACAAACTCTATTACTCCATTTATATATTCCTCACATGACCTACTAGAAAGACTAATCCAAGATTTATCAACTGGCATTATATCTACACCCTTCATAAATGACATAAATATTAACAATTATTACTATCTAAATTGTGATAGATAAACTTATTATAAAAGTTAAAAACAAAAGCACTAAATTAACAACACCACCTCTGAATATATTGTAAACTAACTAACATGAAAAACTTAATTAAATTTTAGAGGTCCACTAATTTAATTAAATAATTATATACAAATAACATGTACAAGTTCAACAAATTGCTAAAGTTTAGCACAAAAAAAAATTGCTAAAGTTACTTTTACTGGTACACATATATTATTATATATCCACAATACAAATACTATTATTATAATACTATTATTACAGCTTCAACAAATACTTATATTATTGAAAAGTGGTCAATAGTACTATTCTAGTCTCCCATTGTAATTTCACAGACAAAAACTTATTCAAATGGTACACTAATCAATATTATATTATTATATATCCACAACACAAATACACAAACACCAACTATTCATTCAAATATATTTTTTTAATTAAAAAAAAAATTTTAGCCATTCATTCATTATCTTTTTGGCTCAGCACCCAACCATCTACTATCACTTTATCTCTATTTAGTGGATTCATTTAACTAGAACGTGCAGTATAACTTAAAACTATACAAAAAAAATAAAGTGCAGACAAAGAGAGTGAGAGAGAGTAACTGATACCAGTGGCCTAGCAAGGCAATTGGATTTTGGCAAGTAAGGAGAAAGATGGTGTAGAGATAAGCAAAGATATTGACAGCGCAAGAGAGTAACTGTAAGACAGTGTTGCGTTTTGTTTTTTTTTTTTGTGTGTGTTTTTTTTGTGTTTTTTGGCTTTTGTACTGGGAATTAGGGATTTGTTGAGGAAGACAGATTTGAGTTTTTTTTTTTGTTTTGTTTTGTAATTAGGGATATGTTTACCTGAAAGGAATTTTGTATATTTTTGGGTTTTTTTTTTTTTTTTTTTTAACTTTTTTTGTTGTTGTTGAGAAGATGTGTTTGTTCACATTGTTGTACCAACTTTATTTTATTTTTTGAATTTTTTTCGACAAATTGTAAGGGTCAATTATAAAATTTTAAAGTATAATTTTTTTTTTTTTTTGGATGATCTGAATTTTAAATTTTTTGCTACCAAATTCTAAATTTTGAGAGGGGTGGGGGTAGGAGGGAGGGGGTGGCGGTAAAGAAAAAAATAATTTGAGCTGCCAAATTTTAAAGTATACATTCTTTCTTTTAAACCAAATTAACTATTTACGACAATTAGCATGTTCGTTGTAAATACAAACTCAATTAGAAAAAAAAAATTAATTGCAATGGATAAATGTTGTCACAAATGTGAAAAGTAGGGGAGGGGGGGGAATTTTCCCTCCAAAATATTTTATCATTTTCGATGGCTTCATGTTTGTCGCTAATACCTTTTTTTTGGGGGTAAATTCCAGATAACTACCCTGAGGTTTGGAGAAATACCAATCACATCCAAGACAATTAAAAAGCAACCATTTTAATCCTTAAAGATAAACACCGTTAGTATGCTTTATTCACTCCACCCAAAACAAAAGCTACACAACTTTTTCTCCATTTCCAAGAATGAATGTTCAGGTATCCCAAACTCATTTGTTCCCGCCAGCCTAAATGCATTTTGCAAATGCAAAGGCTTTTTAGTTTTAGTCCATTTTAGTCCAACTATGGGACCCATTGTTTGATAATAAATAAATGCAATTTTATTCCAAACAAACTCAATTAAAATGCAAATGGTCCAACAAATCACTTGTGAATGAATTAGTTGGATATATACAAGATTCTGAAATTCTATATAAATCATAAAGCAGACTTCTATTTCATGGGATTACATATGTATATGAGAGATTTAAGGAAATATGTTTTCCTATGATGAAGTTGTTGTAAACATGTGTACTATATTTACTTGATAGTGATAATCTATGAGATGTCCAATTGATTAGTTGTGGACTTTGTGTGAGAAGAGGATTCTTCAATCGATCCCATGATATTTGCATAGCCTCTAATATTTGAAATATTTTTGTTACTTGATATATCAACACTTCTAATGTGGGAATTTTCTTTGATTTAGGAATTTTCCTTAACAACAACATTTCTTACATATAGATAGGATAATTTATGATTGTACAACCATGTCAATTGGTTAAATAATGTTATTAATCCACTTTCACATTCCTATGATGAAAACATTGACAAAAAAAAAAAAAAAAAAACCTGTTTTCACAAAATTAACAAGTAACAAGTATAGACAAGTAAGTTTAAATTTACATTTGCATACCCATTAAGTTCATAATAAATATTCATTAACAGCATTGTCAAAGTCATATATATCATTAGTTACATTCACAGCATTGTACAATCTATTACATCAGTCTAAGTTAATACATGACATGAAAAGGAAACAAAAAGGGCAAAAATTGTCCAAGACCCCCCAGGTCCATTGTGTGTGTAAGCTGTTTACATTATGTCCACTATGCTGTGCTTCACTTAACAAAAACTATCTGCACAAAGTTGTCCACTATGCCGTCTATTATGCTATCAATTTGCTTTGCAAAAAAAGAAAACACACCATCCAAACCAACACTGACAGCCACAAAAACAACAATAAAAATAATTATCCAAAAATGGTTCCAAATTCCATCAACTTCAAAAGGCAGCATAATCACTTCCACTAGGCTCATCATTAGCCAATGGAGTAAAATCATTCATAAAAGTAGTAGCAACATTTACACTTTGTTGTGTAGTAGCATCCAAACCATCCTCAACAACATTTTCAATAACATTATTCATCACATTAGCACATGCCCCTACACTAGAGCTTTCCCCAATCCTTGTTTCCTACAAAATTAAGAGAGACTTAGAAACTCAAATACTAAAACACATACAACTACAATTAAAAGAAATAAAATTATTATTTACAACCTTAGTACCCCTTATACTGCCAACAGTTGAATCTATTTGACAGGTGCATTTGTTATGACCAAACATTTTACAAGTTTGACATTTTATAGTATTTGACCTCCTAGCAACATTCAAACCTGTTGGTTGCTCTCTTGGCTCTCTCCTCCTATTTTTCCTTGGTCTACTAGGCAACCTACAAAAGATAGGAAGCTCCACTTCTTGATCAGCATTAATATCATTCAAATCCGGTAAGAGATGAATGATTTCACCATATGCTTTCAAGTAGGTGAATCTTGTCAAGTATTCATCACAATAAATTTCTACATTTGCCCTTTTATGCATAATACATGCTACTGCATGCTTGCATGGCAGCCCACTTATCTTCCAATAGCCACAAGCACATGTCTTCACAATCAAATTCACTATAAATGTAGTAAAACCATCAACAACCTAGTACTCATCACCACCAGCTGCTATTACCTCGCAGAACCTCGAATCTTGTTGGATCAAGTCCAATGTTTTCTTTATCTTAGGAGTAACCAAAGAATCTGATATATTGGCATACTCAAACCTTTTATTTAGTCTTCCCATAATATTGATCCGGATTCCATCTAACATGGTAAGAGCTGGTTTAGCTCGAAGGTCTCCAACCCATTGATTAAATGATTCTGTCATGTTATTAGTTACATGGTTGATCTTAATTCTTGGATCATATGCATGTCTAGCCCACATTTCCTTAGGCTTACTCATCAACCAAACATAGATTGCCTCATTGTTGACTCTTATACGCTGCATAGCGTTGTTAAACAAAAACTCATTATACGCTTTTGTAGCATATCAAAAATTTATCTTAAGCATGAGGCTTGGAAATTTAACCTTGAAATTACTGTATATGTGCCTACAACATAGCCTATGACTTGCTCCAGGGAAGACTTGATCTACTGCATTAGTTAAACCCTAAGAAACCATAATGACAATGAAATGATTAACAACTTAACTTTGAAAAATGCAATTCTTAAAAATAGAATATGTTTATAGCACAAACATACAATATATATCTAAAATACTAACTCTTAAAAAATAAAACAGCTTTACAAAATAACCTCTAACTAGATTACCATGTCGCAAATGCTAGCATTAAATTATGATAGAATAAACAGAGGGGGGGAAAAAAAAAAGAATATATCAAATAAGATCAAAATTATCAATGTTCAAATCACTATATAAAATAAAGACTATACCAAATAAGCACTTCTAGCATATTTGATGCATTTGACATCCTCCAAAAAAAAAAAAAAAAAAAATTTAGAGATTTAAAAAATTGACACATGAAATTAAAGTATTAAAATAATCAATCTACATACCTTTTGTTAATCAGACATAATACAAAGTGGCTTATCAATCATGCTCACCAATGCAACATCTAAATGGTGCAAGAAAAATAGCCAACTATCCTTGCATTCAACCTCTACAATGGCAATTGCAACTGGAAATAAGCCATTGTTGCCATCAAGAGAAATGGCAGCAAGTAGAACACCCCCAAATGGCCCCTTGAGGTGGCAACCATCAATTCCTAAGAATGGCCTACAACCATTGATAAAGCCTTTCTTCATAGCATCAAAGCATAAAAAGAACATCTTCAAGGTAGGATTCATTGCAATGTCAGGTCTCTCATACTGAATATTTTCTATACTGCCAGGGTTGGTTTCCAAGACCACATTAGCATATGCTGGTATTTTCTTATAAGAGCTGGCATGGTTGCCATAATCCTTTTCTCTAGCTTTTCTCTTTGCTCAATATAACCTACTTTGGCTTACTTGAACTCCAAACTTCTCAAGCAGATCTTGTTGCATACTAGAATACCTCAAGTTAGGGTCTGCATAAAGTTTGCTCCTTAATTTCCAAGCAATCCAAATGGAGGTTGCATTTGAATTTTTGGAGGTCCTAATACATGTGTGCTGTGAAACATAGGTTTTGATCCTAAATGTAATCTCATCAGGTGTTATATTTGCATGAATCTGCCATGGACATCCATCACTAGCACAATGTGCAGTCATTCTAGCTTTATCATTCTTCACCCTAACAAGTTCAAATCCTTCTTGAATTGCAAAATCCCTTAACGCTTCCCTAAATTCATTCACATTAGTAAATACCATGCCATTTTCTAGCCTTATTGAACATTCTTCTACAATGAACCTTCTTCCTTGAATAACCCTATCCACATGAATTTGCTCTATGTCAACATTAGAATTAGGCCCATCCTCATGAACTTCTTCAAAGCCATAGTCTGAGAGGCCATCATCCTCACCTTCATAATTTTTCTCAACCACAGACCCATCTACTTCATACTCACTATCACTGTCAATTTCTTCTTCACTTCCGACTTGCCACTTTTCATCAGAAGCATTAATATGTAATTCTTCTTTAGGATATTCAAAATCTACATCCATAGGAGCAAGAATATCAAAATCCTCAGGAACACTAGCCAATGCCAATAGCATTTCATTAGTAACCTCTTTCCCCTTAACGACATTAATGTCATGACTAAAATTCATAACAGCCCCAGCCAAAAGATCATTGCCAAAGTCACTAAAATCATAATCTTCAGATAAAGAAGTCGTACCAACTATAGCTTGTTCTTAATTGGGTTGAGAAGTAGTGCACTGAGGATCATTAAGCCCAAATGAAACATGAATGTGAATTTTAAGACACCCCTCATCTTCATATGCATCAAACATATGTAGCATATCAATATCATTATTCACATTCATGATGTCCATTGAATTTGGTATTTCACACTTGATGTTGATGTCTGCACTTATGTTTGCAGGCAAGTCCACAAGTGCAGTCTCTTATACATCTTGACACATATCCATATATAAATACCGATTCCTATCAACATCATGAATGATTGATGTTGTTGGACCATGATGGACAAGCAAAGAAAACTGAGTTGGTATTGTAGTTGGTGTTGCTGCCATTGACATCTATAAAACAAAGTTTGAAAAAAAAAAAAATCAGTAACTAAGATACAAATTGGCCTTGAACACACTGGGTTTCTTGGCATAAATTAAACTTAAAAAGGAAAAAAAAAAGAAAACAATAAAAGACTCTACAGCTGTTACGTGCATAGCATTTAAATGTGCATAGCATTTAGATATTTTGCGTAATTTAGGATCATAATAATTTGTTGCATGATATTAGGATTTATTGCATTTGTATTTGCATTTTAGTAGGATAAGGGAATATGTTAGTCATTTGATTGTATTTATTGAGGATATTTCAGAATCAAGTTTATTGACCATTAACCAAGTACACGTGAATCAAAGGATCCATAAATCAAGCAACTACACCAAGCCTAGCAGCCAAAGTCAAATATGTGCTAGATAAAAGAAATACTTGAATGATATCATTCAGAATATCATTTCATCTAAATGGTATTCATGATGAATAAACTTTGATTTTGAAATATCCTCAATAGGATTGTAACGGCTAGTGGAGATCTTTGATTTTTTATTAAGATAAGTTTTTCCTAAAATGCAGAGGTTATCTTGTACAAAAGTAGTAGTAATTTATTGGAATAAAATCATTAGAAAAACCATTTATGTAAAAAAATCTGTTAAGGTCAAGGATTCCTTAGTTGATCCTTTTTTTGTGTGTGTGTGTGTGTGTGTGTGTTTATCCTTTAGTTTCCATAAAGATCAAGTTCTTTACATACCAAAAACTAAAACTTAGAAAGAAAAAAAAATCCAAGATTACATGCCAGAAGAGTTGAAATTACTAAGCAAAAGAGCCAAGTTGCTAAAAGAACCTACAAAAGAAACCAGAACAAAAACTAAATCAACTATTTTTCAAGTATTATTACTTCTTCCATTGCAAGAAGTTTAGCTATATTTTGATATCAAGAACTAATTTGTACCTTTCTTTAGATTAAAACTTGAATAGAAGCCCTCTTTCTCTTTGCTCAGCCTGATTTTTTTTTTTTTTTTTGAGTGAGAGTTGAAATTCTAAGTTCTAACTCTGATGAAGTCTAAAAAGAACCATTGAACCAACTGACTTGGGTTACTTTCTTCTAGTTTATATTAAGAGCCATTTGTTGCTCTTGGGAAGAGCAAAAATGATGAAAACGTGTTGGACTCAAATGTGATGATTTTGGCCTGGCAGGAACAGATGGTGTGGGTACATTTTCTGAACTTGTTGCCTTGGAAATGAAAAAAGAAAATTGTGCAAATTTTGTTTTGTGTAATGAACAAATGGCTTGTAACGGCGTTTGTCTTTTAGGACTAAAATGGTTGCTTTTTAATTGTCTTGGATGTGTTTGGTATTACCCCAAACCTCAGGGTAGTTATTTAGAATTTACCCTTTTTTTTTTACGATGAAATCATGTTTGTCGCAAATAATAACACCATAAAAAATATATATTTTGTATTTTCAATGCACAAAGGCCGTTACAAGTGTCAATAGTGCCGACGGTGTTTCTTCTGTCGTCGTAAATAATACCCTCTTTTATATTTACAATGGAAGATTTTTTGTTGCAAATACTAACACCATAAAAAAAATATATTTTGTATTTTCAATGTACCAAAGCCGTCACAAGTGTAAATAGTTCCGATGGTTTTTCTTCAGTCATCATAAATAATACTTTACTAGCGATGAACATTTTTATGCCGTCGTAAAAAGTTAGGCAGGAACATTTCCCTCCAAAAAAATTCACATTTTTGACCTAAATAATAGGCATTTTCGACAGATTCATTTTGCCGTCACAAATGTGTTGATATTTGACGAGTCATTGTCAATGGAAGAGACTTGCCGTAAAAAAAGCTAGTTTTTACAATGACTTTTTGTAATCGTTGAAAAAGTTTCATCACAAATAACAATATTTTTTGTAATGAGAAATTACAATAAAATTTGGCTTGGAATTGAAGCCAACACAAGCTAGTTGGAAATCACAACTTTACAATTATTAAGGAGGAAAAGGCGGAAAGTTTAGTAATTCCGAGTAGAAAAGGGAAGCCAAAACAAATAGAGGCAAAGCCGAGTATATCCAAGAGTGTAAAGGAAAACATTGACAACTTAGAGATTGAAACGACTACATTACAATTTACACATACCAATGATGTCACCGACATTAATTGGAATAGGTAGGATAAAATATGTGATTTTTTTTTTTAAATATATTTTTGGAAAAGAAAGATAGAAGTAGGTGATCGTTAATGTATAGCTTGTAGTTATTATTGAAGAAAAAATTTCCTTATATTGGAATAACATTTTTAATTACAATCGGTTGCTGCCTAGGTTTTCATGCCCTACATTCAAACCTATAAAAGGCACCTTATAAGCACAACATTAGCCGATTGTAAGAAAACATGTTAGATTGAACTTTCATGATTTCAATTGATCGATCAAAAGGCTGTTGAAACCTTAATTATGTTCTATCAATTGAATGACAATTGAAATCTTGAATAAAGGTCGCTTTGAGCTACATTTTGGACCTTTTGAACTTGGATATTTGAAAATGCATTTCAAACTCAATATTTATTACAGTATCATGGAATTTGTCAATCTAAAAACTAACACACCTTAAGACTCAAATTGTATTGAGTTGGCCTCTTAATGAAGTAATGTGGTCCAGTGAGGTGTTCAACAAGCAAACATGTCATGTGATAAAGAATTCTCATTTTTATTATTATAGTTTCAACATAGATTTTACTCTTATAGAAGATCTTTTATTCTGAAGATTTACAGAATTAAATAAACAACCAAAGCTGCTGGTCTTTTATTTGCATTATATACATGGGACAGATAAGTATTATCCTCCTTAGGAATACGTGAGCATAGATAGTTGTTGTTCATGTATCTGCAAAAGAACAAAAGAAAACTTAGATAAATACCATAGAGATAAGATCGTCTTTTTTGAATGGATTTGTGGAGAATTGAGATCTTATATTAATTAAGTTGAAGATCTACAAAGAACCCAAAATGCCCACAGATCTAGCTAGCTTTTTTCTTTTTTTCCTTCTCCTAATCACATAAATGCCACTTCAAGTTGCTTTAGATTTTGGATAATTATAGCAAACATCAATTAAACTGAGAGAGTTTTCAGATTCTGATGTCTAAAGTAATTCATATGTTTTGTAGGGTGCAATGATGTCAGAAATCGCTCATATATTTTGGAAGGAGAAGACACTAGCTAAGCAGTGAAATTAAGACCTTCAGTTGAAGACTTGAACAAATAGCAGATTCTTTTTGGTGCCTTGGAAACCTGTGTAGATGGCCTTAAGAACTGCTTCTTAATCCAAGTCACCCTGAACCATTAAAACACATACATGTACACGCAGGTGCATTGATATTAGAAAGTTTTTTTATATCCATAATTCACGCAAATAGATAGTTAGCAAAGAGTAAAAATTCTCTATCTTACTTTTTAATGTTTTACTTTATGCTTCTTTAATTATGGTAAACGGTGGCAAAGCTAAAAAATTTCTTTGGTGGCCCCCCTAAGTTACTAACCTTAATCTTATAGGTATGTGTTTGTGTGTATCCCTTATAAATTGTATGTAATTTCTCCTACTCTAAAAAATATATAACTACGATCTTAAGAAAAACAAACTTACATCATTAGAATAATTTGAAGACTTATTTTTACAATTTTATGTTTTTATTACAAAGTTTTTAGATGTATTATAATACACACATATATATTCTCAAATCACATGATTTTGCACTTTGTGATTTATAAACCACATGAATATTATATGACAATTTGCTTACAATATATATTGGACCAAAATTGTGAGTAGATCTATTACAACTTGTAGACACATGGTCAAAAAACAATTAAAAACTAAGTGGCTTATTAAACTTGTAGACACATTGATCATAGTTAGAGGGATATTATTACATTTTATACAAACAAAAACAACACTTATGCTAATTTTATAAAGTATATATATTTGGGAGAATGATAACTTACACTAGAGTTTAAAGTTGAAAAAAAATAATTGAGGGGGCCAAGTAGTATTTTTTGTTAAGGTATACATGTAAAAGTGTAAAACTATTATACCAATATGGGGAGAGGGATTTTAAAAAGTTTGGGAATGTATCATATTATTGCTATTTTAAGCTTGGATTATCTTTACTAAAGAAAAAAAAAACATGTGACATGTTGCGATCAGTAAAAAATAAAGTGAAACATTTAGAATAAGATAGAAGGTTTTATTTGCAAAAATAGTTGTAAAAGAGCTTCCCAAACCAGTGTACTGTAATATAGTCATAAATAATTCCAAAAGAGTAGTTGCCTATCTAAAATCAGAAAGTCTAAGCAAGATGAGTAAAAACATATATACAGTGCAGAGGCAATGAGAAATTTAATGGCCTGTTTGGAAGTTTAGAGAGAGAGAGAGAGAGAGGAGAGTAGAGGGGAATAGTTCCCCTCCACCTTGTTTGGATGTTTTTAAAATTAGTAAGAGGGAAGGAAGTAATTAGCCATTCCTCTTATTTGGATGTTTTAAAAATTAAGATGGAAATGAGAGGAAATGATTAAAATAGACAAATTTACCCCTATTTGAAAATAGACTTGCAACATTAGTCTATGATTAATTTGTTAATTTAGAAAGGATATGTTAAGAAATTTACTTGGACAATAATTTATTCACTCTACTCTCCCTTCAAATCTCTCCAATTTGGAGAAATTAAAAATGAGGGGTTAGAGAGGGTTGAAACCCCTCCCCCTCCTTCGTTAAAAAACTTCCAAATAAGGTAATTGGATTACTCTCTCTTCCTCTACTCTACTCCCCCTCATTTTTTAAACATCCAAACAAGCCATAAGAGATGAGGTCAAAACAGTTCCATGGAAAATTGGTAGTAGCACCTGTGCATCCTGGTGCAGTACAACGAGTTCATCTTCGAGAATGTTTGGGTTGTCAAAATCTGAAGTAGTGTCTCCCACACATTTTTCTATCTTCTTGAGTTGAACACCTTCCCAAGTACATCACAGGAAATACATTGATAACGTTAATTTAGAGTCTTTTGATCGGGAAGATATTTTTGCTTTAAACTACATGTAAATACTGAGTACTTTTTAGAGATTCATCAAAAACTAAATCCTCAACAACAAACAAACTGCGGTTTCAAGTTCCGTACAACATCAAATAACTTCTTTGGCCTTTTTAGGAATGGACAAAATTAAAATTTAGGCATGTATCTTAGGTTTCTCACATAAACAATTAATGTTATCTTTCCTAAAACACAATTAAATTTAAAATAGCCATGTGTATAAGCATTTTTTTGGAGAATTGTATCTTTTTATGCTTGAGGAATTTTACTCAATCATAAACTATCCAAATTCATATAATACGCAACCAAGGAGACAAAGGATCAAAAAGTTATGAATAAGAGAAATAATATTAAATTTAAATATAAAGCATAAACAATTAATATTATCTTTTTCAAAAACATTAATTAACTATACCAAATAGCTTTCAAGTATAGTTTTCAACGTAGATTAAGCGATTTTGTTTAATCAGCTTTATCTCGAAGCTAAACTAACACTCTTGCATTCAAAAAAAAGAAGAAGCTAAACTAACACTCTTAAGAAGGGAAAAAATTTACCTTCACAATGAGTATAACCGTCACCAACATACTTTTCACTTTGCACATCAGGGCATTCACATACTCTTCCCCGGAAAGTATCCTATGAAAAAGCAGAAAGCCTCATAAGAAGCAAGGAAAAAGTGAAACAAATAAGATAAAAAGTTTTTCAAAAATTTCTCACAAAATTACACACCCAGAAAACGTTAAGACAAAGAACATACCTTGCATGCAGTTACCTTAGCAGTCTTGTCCTGCCAGCAGCCACCATTGTTGTGCAAACACTCATTTGTTTTTATATCTGCAAGGAACAATCCATAAGAGGACAATATACAAATCAGATAAACAAGTGTAATTGAGATCATAAAATACAGATCATATGGACTAGAGTCCCTTTACAATTCACGTCCCGCTTAGGGAAAGTGATGCCAGAATAAATTGTTCTTTCGTTATTGGGTAACACACACACAAAAAACACAACAAGGCTAGTTGAAGACCTTCCCTAGAACAAATGGCTGGCTTCATGGTCTCTTGGAATCCTGCACAGATGGCCTTGAGAACTAATGCCTTGTCCAACTTACCTGAAACCATTCATATAATCTGTTAGGCC
Source organism: Quercus ilex subsp. ballota (assembly GCA_032727855.1). Classification (NCBI taxonomy): domain Eukaryota; kingdom Viridiplantae; phylum Streptophyta; class Magnoliopsida; order Fagales; family Fagaceae; genus Quercus; species Quercus ilex. Next base: position 34,392,688 of record CM064914.1, on the reverse strand, counting down.
CATAGGTATAGCTTGGCAAACTATGAATAAAAGTTAAGTCTAGAATGGGTTTTGAGGCATGTTTTGAAGTTCAAGACTAATGCGTAGAACAATTTAAGAAGAAACATGTTTCTAGAATCTTGATACATGTCAATCAATCGAGAGAAGTATATCTAGATACTTGTTGATTGATCGAGAATTGCTGATCCGGAATTCAATTAAGGCCCATTAAGTTGTCCAATATCTAGAATTTCGTGACCTAATTGCTAAAGTATATAAGGATGACCATACTGAGTTTTTGAAAGTTGCTTATTGTGCACTTAGGATTTCTACAGTTGAGTTCTTACTCATCATCAATGGAAGAAGATTTCAAGATCAGTAATCAAGGTGAAGTTGTTGCACACAAATCATAGAGTTGTTGCTATGAGAATCTTCAAGAAAGTTCATGAAGTCACGAAATTGGTGTTTGTGTTGAACATAATCCGCTATAGAAGAGTCCGAGGATATTTGGAGTTGGGTGTAGTTACGTCAGTAAATAATACTTGGCGTAGCTGTAGAATTAGGGTTAATTCTACTATAAAACTTCAATTCGATACAGTAGATTTACTTCATTGATGGTTAGTGGTAAATAATAGTGAGAGAATTTTTCCCACCTAGGGTTTTCTCTTCATAACCATATTGTATTATTGAGTTATTTATTTTCTTCGTAACCATATCCCTGAGTTATTTAGTTATTTATTTTCTGCACTTGTTTAATTAAGCGATATTGGTGTGTGTTTTGATTAACCACAAAGTGATCTTGCTGCAAGCATGATTGGTTAAGTTAATCAACTTGGCTTAAAATTGGTTAATTGATATCAAGTCTAAATTTCCCAACATAATCAAACAAAGATTAAAGAAGATTCATGCACTTAAATAGATAATAAGATCTGTAAAGAGCTTCCTCATACCTTCATACGGTTTGTCGTTTATAACAAGAGTTGGCAATATAGTAATATCTCCACCGGTGCCCCTGTCAAGCTAAAATAAGAGTTGTAAAAGAGCAAGATGAGCAAAACATTAGCACAGAATCATTTAGAAATTGAAGAGACAGGCTGTAAGAGCACAATGAACAGTTTAGACTTCTAGGAGTATATATTTACATGTGCATACTGTTCAGCTTTAAGAACTGGGTTGTCAATATCTGCATTAGGGTCTCCAACACAATTTTCTATTTTCTTGAGATCACTACCTGTTAAAGTACATCACAAGTACATAAAAACATTAGTTTAAAATCCTTAGGCCTACAAGAAAGGTTGCCCTCATCTGGTAATACCTAGTAAACGATATAATCAAAAACCAATGCCTGAATTACAAAGCAATTCTGTTTCCAAGTACCCTACAGAATTAAATAACTTAGATGACATTCTGTGGCATTGCTTCAAGCAGACATATCCAAAATCATGGTTTTCCAATCATGGACAAAAACTTAAAAGATCAGATAAGACAAATAACGTTGTAGCTAAAACATAGACCAACAAACCGATATCGATAACTTGTTGGCTAATTTAAAATTAAAATAGAGGGAAAGAAATAAAATAATAAGTAATGCTATAATAGGCACTAGAATGATGGCAATATTGCGAATGACGCCAATTCATAAAAGATATGTCACTAAAAAAACATTCCAACTCTGATTAAAAATGACACATTGAGGCAATAAGCCCCGAAAAAAATAGGTAAAAATTGACAAATTTCGTAGATAAATCAGCACATGTAAAGAGTGTGTTACATATACACATACTGTAAAAGGGCCGAGCACATATAAGGATCTTCTTTATATGACACAATGTCACACCCATTTATGCATAGAAAACCAAGGAAATATGCGTCCCTATATTGAAATGCAAACATTCATGAGTCTTCAACCTACCAATTAGGGATTTAATAACTTGATTTAAGCAGTGTAGATTGTACTTCTCTTCCATTCGGCAACGGATTGCCAAATCTGTCATATAGTCCCACCAAAGCCAAGGCCTTCCACTTTCATCGGCCACCTTAAAAAAGCAAGCATCGTGTAGAATTTGCAAAACAACATCCCTCCTTTCATAGCGTCTCATAAAATCCGGAGCGCGGCTTGGAGCACAGTACCTCCCATGATTGATGCACTGAGACCTGCACTGTATGCTCGAAGCAAAATTTCTTGGGCAATACCAAGTCATATAATGTGGGGTGAACTAAGTGTACCCTTTCTGCTCCAGTATCTGGGCTGCTTCTTTAAAATTCTTGAAAATATCAATCTGGCTGTCACATTTTGGTCCACATTCGTCATTGATATTTGTCCAAAATGTTGGGCTTTGTGAAGCTTAGTTGTGTTTGATCTAGTTAACGATTCGACCCGACCTGAAATAATGTTGCGTGGTTTTTAATGAGAGATTTTCTAAGGCTTAGTTCATGAGCACTCTGGCTTGGCCTGTTTTGTAACCCATTGTAAATCTTGTGCGAAGGATATAGAAACCGTTTTTTGTGATTAGGGTTTCGGTCTTGTTGTTGGTTTTTTGAGAGAGAGAAATACTGTAACCGCACTTTGTATTTTTTTCTAATAATAGTGAAATTCCTGCAACTCCGTAGACATAGGCAAATTATCGAACCACGTAAATACTGTCTTGTGCATATAATTGTTTTCTTTTGACGTGTGTTTTTTTCTATTTTTGTTTCTCATATTTTGGGAATTTCGGTTTGAACTCCCTGCACAAAACTCATACTCAACCTTCTCAGCGGGATGTGAAGAGTTTCAGGCCAATAAAGATTTATGTTAACCATCTCTCCATTAGATAGAGCTTTCTTAATGACATCGCCCAAAGATTTACTAATAAGGACTCTAGGAGTAATAATATTATTCAATGGCTCAATCAAGTGGCTTGCAATAAGAAGAATAGCTGTTGGTCCACCATTCTGTGTGTTCCATGGCTCCAAGGCAAAGTAACAATCTGCCAGAACATTATTACTTCTGGATGACAACTTAACAACTTAATTACATTAATTGAAAGAACACAAAAACAAAACACACACATATGTGTGTGTCTATATATATATATATATATATATATATAAAACTATGTTAGTTTTCATCATAAGATCTAGGGTGACATGTTACACTAGATATATGGGAGGGATCAACATGGTCTTAAATTTGCAGGATTGTAAGTACCAATTTAGTTACAACTCTTATAACAATAAACTTGGGGGAAAAAAAGAAAAGAAAAGAAAAAAGAAGTTGTGATCGATCTTTATTTTGGGGTTACTTACAACTGGTACATAACATTTTTCATGATTGTTAACATGGCTCTGTGACTAGCACATAAGATAAAAATGATATTCTCTAATCACAATAGATCATGTTTATCATTATAAAAATAAAATAAGCGAAATTATGAGAAATATTGCATCATTTTGAATTATATATATACTACCTCCTTGATCGGCAGGAGAAAGATGCGTTGCCCTCTGGGCATAGACTTGAAGAAGACGCCTGCTACTTCATCTAGATTCCTACAAGCTTTTTGATTGGCTCCTACATAAACCACAGTGCCAACCATGCTTCCTCTTCGTTTCCAAACACTTAAAATCCTTGAGTGCCCATTCGTACACACCTTTCAACCAGTCCGGGGAAGTCGCTTTAAGCTGTTCTTCTTTCCCACAACAAGATTTCTCATGCAAGACCCACATACCATAAACCAAACGCACACCAAAAATCCTAGCTTTTCTCTCATCGTTAAACCACGCTATTCTCTCAAACAGAACAAACTCTTCTTTGCTGATTAAGTTTCGAGCTTTTTTTTTTTTTTTTTTTTTTTTTAAAGAACCCAGATCGGAAGTTTATTCTTAGATGCATTTAACTTCCTACGTCAATCAAACCAAGAGACTGAGAAAGAAGTCTTGTTTGTCAATGCTGGATGAAAATGAATGCAAGGCGAATTAAAATATAGTGAAGACTGTTATATTATCAAATTCAATAAATAAATCTTACAAACAAACATAGAGCACCGAAAATACATATGCATTTTCTCTTTTCGCTAAACAATTGTTGAGATTTTAAGATGTCCATGTCATATAGTGCGTATTTTTGTCCGAAGTCCATAGTCATAGTAGTAACCGATATATAATGGTCGGCCTAGCTGAATGGATTATATATATAAAATTTTAAGAAAGCTTCTATGGGAAAAGTAAAAAACAGTTGATAGATACAAATTTTTTACAGTCTTACAGAGAGAGAGAGAGAGAGATAAATGAGTTTATAAATTAGCACTTGGAACTAGGTCCCCAAGAGATCAATGAACTAAAGGAATTCACCCTTATAATAGGGTTATGTGCAAGTTGTCGTTCACTTGACAATTGGTTTAAGATGATATTGCCTTGTATCTGAGTATTGTTTCCAGGGTTCTGTTCCGTTTCCAAATCCAACAAGTTAGTGAGTGACTCTATCCTCGCAAGATACTCGTTTTGATCAACGATTTGAACTTCTTCATCATCATCACTAAGCAATTGTCTGTGAAGGTTATTCAAACTTTGATCATAATCTGAAAGAGGACTCCCAAGAGCTGATAAATTATAGTTTTGATTAAACATGTCTGGATTTACTTGGGTTATTGTATTAATAGAATGTGACCCTCGAATTTGATCTCTCATTGGCGCATATGGATAATTGATCATTCCTGGTGTTGTTGTAGGAATAGAATGTGGCCCTTGAATTTGATCTCTCATTGGAGCAATTGGATAATTGACAATTTCTAGATTATGTATTGCCATCATTGGATATTCAGATCCTTGGTTGTTGATGATATGTTTTGAATGCAAAGAGAAATTCGTAACTGATGGTGAAGTACTTGAATTCTTAACAGCAATGCATGGTCGTTTTGCTTGTTGATATGCTTGAACTTGTTGCCAATCTGATATTGGTGAAGCCAAATCATTAACACCAAGGCATGGTCGCTTAGCTTGTTGATATGCTTGAACTTGTTCAATATCAACCAATGGTGTGGTGGCACCTGAGAAATTGTAGTTAAAGTACTGTGAACTAAGACTTGGGAAAGGTTGTTTGCTCAACTCACACAAGGTGTCGGATTCTAGGAGCTTCTTGTAGTTTTTTTCAAGTACTCCTGGACTAAATTCAAGATAATGAATCCTGCGATTGTAAATGAACAACAAAATTCATTAGTTTACTTAGCAATAATATTCTTTACTCGCACTATAATTATTAGAACATGATGAAATTAATATCTGTGATAATAATATGTGTAAATAAATGTGACAACTGACAAGAGTAACAAGTGCAGTAATGAATTAGTTACCACATTTTGTTAAGAGCCATATATATGAGATATCTAATGTCAATAGAGGAATTTAAAAAATTAAAAAGTGATTAAAAAAATACCTATGTTTTAGTGCTTGACTATTAGTGAAGTCTGAACTGATATTCCACATAGTTTTCTTTCGTGTTTCTGGACTGCTTTCTTCAAAGAATGAAGGTGGATTGTTAAGCTGAAAAAAATTTCATCACATCAAATTAATGAGACTCAAAGAAATTTTCTAACTCTCAATTTCATTAAAAATTATGAAATTAGGATTGAGAAACTAACCTCAATTTCAAGAATTCCAGCTGCATTTTTCCCAATTCTAGCTCTAATTGCTGAAATACTAGACCACTTTATTTCCATCTTTTTCTTCAAAGCTGATTGCTCTTGACAAATTTCCCATGCTAGCTTTTTGGTTGCAAAATAACACTTTACCACCAAATATTTAGCAACTCCCTACACATTTTAAAATTTATTGTGAATTTTTTTTTCTCATCTCCAATATTTATTAAGGTCTATATAAATTATGAGTACAGCTAGCGTACCTTCCATGTGCCAATTTTGAGTTTCTTTGCATTGAAGTTCAAAGGCTTCAAGTACTTCTTGGCATGCTCACTGTCTTTGGCTTGAAACTGACCATGATTAGTCATCTCATCAACGTATATAGTCTTTTCTTCATCAGTGTTTAAAATCTTGTTAATCAAGTTTACGAAAGAGTCACTCTTTGTAAGCTTTAAACCCAAAGGACCCTTGCTGATAACAATTTCACTGTCCGAGTCATCCTAAAAATTATGAAGATATTAGCGTATAAAGAAAAGAAAAAAAAAAGTCAAAATCTAAGATATATATAAAAAATAGAAGAAAAATTCAACGTAAACCAATGCATGCACCATCATAAACCATAGAAGATCATACACGTACATGGTCCTTAAACAGATACACCAAAAGGCTAAATCAATGTATTAACTATACTCTTAAAAGTTAACTTTTAAGAGTATAGTTATAACTCACATATGAAACTAAAATTCATTCAATGACATCTAGCACTCTATACTATAGACAAAAAAAGGGATGACATGATCAAACAGTATACAGAGAGAGAGAAGTAATGTTTTACAATCACACCCGAAAAAGGAGAACCAAGAATGAATAATATTAAACCCTATGGCTATGAGTTATATACTTAAACCCCATGAAAAACATCAAAAATCAACAATGCAAGCAGTGTTATGTTATATTAGAAAGACATATATAAAATAGTTGACACAGTACATACCTCCAAATCAATAATCTCTACCAGTTGTGGCATCTGTTTATCACTGTAATTGACAGCTTCTGAGATTTGAAGCCCCAGATTATAGGCATAAGCATAGCCTCCCTGAAACTGCTGCTGAGAATTAGAGAAACCACCACCACCACTGAAAAACTGTTTCTTCTCCATGTTGAAATTGTTTCAGTAATCTATTTTCTGTTTAGTTTGTCTGATGTTTACAAATCTTTAACACTTGGGTCAAGTTATATATTAAATCAGCGCCGACTTAATTATTAAGGAGGGAAAGGCGGTATAGTTTAGTAATTCCGAGTAGAAAAGGGAAAAGCCAAAACAAATAGAGGCAAAGCATCACAATTTACACATACCAATGATGTCACCAACATTAATTGGAATAGATAGGATAAAATATGTGATTTTTTTTTGGAAAAGAAAGATAGAAATAGGCGATCGTTAATGTATAGCTTGTAGTTATTATTGAAGAAAAAATTTCCTTATATTGGAATAAAAAGTAAAATAACCCCTAAACATGCAACGTGGATTTTTCTTTTTAAAAAAATCACAAATTGGGGGTCCTTACATTACCTCCCGATCGATAAATACCTTATAGCTAGATACAAACACCTTATTCAATTGCTTGCAAGAATTAATCCACACAGAAAATCCTTTAGAGCCATCTTTTCTTGGTTTAAAAGAAAAAACAACAAAATCTAAAAGGCTTAAGTAAACTAGTTAAGAAACTAATGGAATATGAAGCTTCATGAGGTCTTTTAAATATATGCAGGGCAGGAAAAGTGGAAAAAAATAACACTAAATTCACAACATAATTTATAACAAATCTCATAGTTGTTTGAGGTGACAAATTGTTAATTGTAGATAATAAAATAGTGTTATTAGTGAGCGTATATTGTAAATTTATCAACTCAGCACTTGTGATTTTTTTTAATGAGAATTATTGTGTTTGTAGCATTGCTCATATGAAAAATATATTCTTTCTTCTATCCTCCATAGAAAAACATTAGCGCACAAGCTATAGATCCAACTCAACCATCATGATTTGGAATTTGATGGTTCTGAGGCTTCAACTCTTCATCACCAAAGTAGCACCATCGTTATGAATATTTGTTTCTAAACTCATGGCTTGATCAAACTTTAAATTTAGGTTTTCTCTTTAGATCAAAGTTGATTTTTGATAGTGGCTTATAAATTGAAAATCATAAAAGTTCAATCTAACATGTTTACTTACAATCGGTTGCTGCCTAGGTTTTCATGCCCTACATTCAAACCTATAAAAGGCATCTTATAAGCACGATTCATGATTTCAATTGATTAAGCCACAATCAAAAATCAATATTCAATTGATTGATTAAAAGGCTGTTGAAACCTTATGTTCGATCAATCAATGACAATTGAAATCTTGAATAAAGGTCTTCTTTGAGCTACATTTTGGACCTTTTGAACTTGGACATTTGACAATGCATTACAAACTCAATATTTTTTTACAGTATCGTGGAATTTGTCAATCTAAAACCTAACACACCTTAAGACTCAAATTGTATTAAGTCGGCCTCTTAATGAAGCAATTTGGTCTAGTGAGGTGTTCAATAAGCAAACATGTAACGTGATAGAGAATTCTCATTTGCTTTGATGTCTAAATTGAAGGTGTTCATTTCATTATTATAGTTTCAACATAGATTTTACTCTTATTAAAGGATCTTTTATTCTGAAGTTCTTTTATATATATATATATATATATATATATCTATAGAGAGAGAGAGAGAGACACAAAATACAGACTGTATAATACAAAGATTTACAAAATTGGATAGACAACCAAAGCTGCTGGTCTTTTATTTGCATTATATACATGGGACAGATTAGTATATCCTCCTCAGGAATACGCGAACATAGATAGTTGTTGTTCATGTATCTGCAAAAGAATATAAGAAAAATTAGATAAATACATTCGAATGGATTTGTGGAGAATTGAGATCTTATATTAAGTTGAAGATCCACAAAGAACTCAAAATGCCCACAGATCTAGCTATTTGTTTTTTTTTCTCCTCGTCACGTATATGCCAATTCAAGTGGCTTTAAATTTTGGATAATTATAGCAAACATAATTTAAACTGAGAGAGTTTCAAGATTCTGATGTCTAAAGTAATTCATATGTTTTGTAGGGTGCAATGATGCCGCATAAATCGCTCTATTTTGGAAGGAAAAGACAGTAGCTAGCAGTGAAATTAAGACCTTCAGTTGAAGACTTGAACAAATTGCAGGTTCTTTGGTGCCTTGGAAACCTACACAGATAGCCTTAAGAACTGCTTCTTAATCCAAGTCACCTGAACCATTAAAACAGATGCACATGAAGACGCATTGATATTAGAAAGTTTTTTAATATCCATAATCCATGCAAATAGATAGTTACTAAAGAATAGAAATCCTTTATATTACTTTTAATGTTTCACTTTATGCTCCTTTTAATTATGGCAATTAAATATAATGTTTCACTTTATACTCCTTTAATTATGGTAGACAATGGTGGAGGAAAAAAAGTTTTCTTGAGAGGGAGTACTAAAAAAAGAACATATGACATATTGTGATTGGTAGAAAATAAAGTAAAACAATTAGAATGAGATAAAGGATTTTTATTTGCAAAAATATTTGTAAAGAGCTTCCCAAAGAAGTGTACTGTTAATTTGTTATTTATTAAAAATTACAACTTACAAGAGCTTGTAATATAGTTGTAATTCCAAAAAAGTCGTTGCTAATTATCTGAAACCAGAAGTATAGAAGCAGCAAGATGAGTAAAAACATATAGTGCAGAGGCAATGAGAAATTTGAGAGTCAACGCCAAAACAGTGCCATGGAAAATTGGTAGTCTAAGAGCACCTGCGTGGGAACTTTCCGGTTGTAAAAAGTAGGGTTTGCCACCCTTTTTCTGTCTTCATGAGGTGAACACCTTCCCAAGCTAGTACATCACAGGAAACACATTGATAACGTTAGCTACAAAGTCTTTCGATCTGGAAGATAAGTTTAGTCTGAACTACATGCTAATAGTATTGCAGTACTTTAAGAGATTTATCAAAAACCAATTCCTCAATAACAAACAAACTGCGCTTTTAAGTTCCGTACAAGATCAAATAACTTCTTTGGCCTATTCAGGAATGGAAAATATTTAGGTATGTATCTTATTAATTAGGTTTCTCACATAAACAATGTTATCTTTCTAATCACAATTAAATGTAGCATGGTCATATCTTTGTATTCTATTGGAAACTTAAGTTACAACATCTCAAGAATTCTATCTAAATTTTATCCTTGAAGAATTTTATTCAAACATAAACTGTCCAAATTCATATATTTAGCCAACGACAAGGTCCAAAGTCCAAACATTAAGAATAAGAGAAATAATACTAAACATAATCCAAGCCAAAAGGCTAATATTAATAACTTGCTAGATGATGAATAGGGAAAATTTTAGGTAAAATTCCTTACATGCTGTATATTAGGGTTTTCATTAAATTCAAGTGCATAGTTGTATCAATCAAGGAAGTAAAAATAATAATGTTATCTTTTCCATAAGTATTAGCTACCAAATAGCTTTGAACATATATTATGTGATTTTGTTTGATCAACTTTATCTAGAAAGTAAACCAACACTCTATGTAAGGAAACTTTTTACCTTCACAATGAGTATAACCGTCACGAACATACTTTTCACCTTGCACAACAGGGCATTCACATACTCTTCCCCGGAAAGTATTCTATGAAAAAGCATAAAGCCCCATAAGAAGCAAGGAAATAGTGAAACAAATAAAATAAAAAGTTTTTCAAAAATTTCTCACAAAAACACACCCGCAAAGTGTTAAGACAAAGAACATATATACCTAGCATGCAGTTACGTTAGCAGTCTTGTCCTGCCAACAACCACCATTGTTGTGCAAACACTCATTTGTTTCTATATCTGAAAGGAACAATCCATAGGAGGACAATATATAAATCAGATAAACAAGTGTAATTGAGATCATAAAATTAAGATCATATGGACTAGAGTCCCTTTACAATTCACATGTCTTGCTTAGGGTAAAGTGATGCCAGAACAAATTGTTCTTTCGTTATTTGGAAACACACGCACACAGAAAACACAAGAAGGCTAGTTGGAGACCTTCCCTCAAACAAATGGCTGGCTTCATGGTCTCTTGGAATCCTGCACAGATGGCCTTGAGAACTAATGCCTTGTCCAACTTACCTGAAACCATTCATATAATCTGTTAGGTCCATAGATATAGCTTGGCAAACTGTGAACAAAAGTTGAGTCTAGAATGTGTTTTGAGGCATATTTAAAGCTCAAGACTAATGCGTAGAACAATTCAAGAAGAAAGAAGTTTCTAGAATCTTGATAAATGTCAATCAATCGAGAGAAGTTCGATACATATCTAGATAGTTGTTGATCGATTGAGAATTGCTGGTCCAGAATTCAATTAAGGCCTATTAAGTTGTCGAATCTCTAGAATTTTGTGACCTAAAGTGTATAAGGACTCATAATGGACAACCATACTAAGTTTTTGAGAGTTGCGTATTGTGTGCTTAGGATTTCTATAGTTAAGTTCTCACTCACCATTAACGAAAGAAGATTTCAAGATCATAATCAAGGTAAAGTTGTTGCACACACAAATCACAGAGAGTTGTTGCTATGAGAATCTTCAAGAAAGTTCATGAAGTCAGGAAACTGGTATTCGTGTTGAACTTAATCCGCTATAGAAGAGTTTGAGGATATTCGGAGTTGTGTGTAGTTACCTTAGTCAATAATACTTGGTGTAGCTGTAGAATTAGAGTTAAATCTACAATAAAACCTCAAATCGATAGCTGTAGAATTAGAGTTAATTCTACTGTAAAACTTCAATTCAATATGGTGGATTTGCATCATTGATGGTTAGTGGTAAATAACAGTGGGAGAATTTTTCCCATCTAGTGTTTTCTCTTATAACCATATCATATTTCTGAGTTATTTATTTTATTCATAACCACATCCCTGAGTTATTTATTTTATTTCATAACCACATCCCTGAGTTATTTATTTTCTGCACTTGTTTAATTTAGTGACATTGGTGTGTGTTTTGATTAACCACAAACTGATCTTGCTGCAACCATGATTGGTTAAGTTAATCAACTTGGCTTAAAATTGGCTAATTGATATCAACCTGGTCTAAATTTCCCAACATAATCAAATAAAGATTAAAGAAGATTCATGCACTAAAATATATAATAAGATCTGTAAAGAGCTTCCTCATACCTCTATACTGTCTGTTGTTTATAACAAGAGTTGGCAATATAGTAATATCTCCACGGGTGCCCTTGCCAACCTGAAATTAGAATTGTAAAAGAGCAAGATGAGCAAAACATTAGCACGGAATCAGCGAGAAATTGAAGAGACGGGCTGTAAGAGCACCATTAACAGTTTAGACTTTTAGGAGTATATATTTACCTGTGCATCCTGTTCAGCTTTAAGAACTGGGTTTTCAATATCTGCATTGGGGTCTCCAACACAAGTTTCTATTTTTCTGAGATCAATACCTGTTAAAGTACATCACAAATACATAAAAACATTAGTTTGAAATCCTTAGATCTACAAGAAAGGTTGCCCTCATCTGCTAATACCTAGCTAGTAAATTAAGATATAATAGGAAACCAATGACTGTATAAGTATAACAAAGTAAATATGTTTCCAAGCACCCCACAAAATTAAATAACTTAGATGACACTCTGAGGCATTGCTTTCAAGTAGAAATATATATCCAAAATCATGGAGTTTTGGGTCATGGACAAAAGCTTAAAAGATCAGATAAGACAAATAACGTTGTAGCTATAACATAGACCAAAAAGTTGACATCAATATAAGTTGTTGGCTAAATTAAAATTAAAGTAGAAGGAAAGAAATAAAATAATAAGTAGCGCTATAATTGGCACTAGAATGATGGCAATATATATTGCAGATTACACCAAATTCACAGAATAGCACATAAATCGTTAATTCAAGATGTGTCCCTGGAAACGTTCCAACTCAATTAAAATGACACAATGAGGCAGTAAACCCTAAAAAGAATTGGTAAAAATTGACAAATTTCATAGATAAATCAGAACTTAAAAAGGGTGTGCTTGAGGTGATGTAACAAGGAAATATATTCACATGAAGTCTTTAACCTACCAAGGGATTTAATAACTTGATCTGAGCAGTCTTTATTGTACTTCTTCTCTTTCATTGAGCAACGGATTGCAAAATCTGTCACATAATCCCACCAAAGCCACGGCTTTCCGTTTTAATTGGCCAGCTTAAAAAAGCAAGCTTGGCGTAGATTTTGAAACACAACATCCTTTCCGTTATACCCTCTACTAAAATCTGCTCAGGATCTTGAGCACAATACCTCCCAAAATTGATGCACTGAGACCTGCACTGTTTGCTCTGATATAAAGCGAATGGGCAATACCAAGTCGTATAACGTGGAGTGAATAGTGTACCCTTTCTGCTCCAGTATCTGAGCTGCTCCTTTAAAATTCTTGACAAAGTCATCAATCTGGTTGTTACACTTTGATCCGCATTCACCACTGCTAGTTGTCCAAAACTCATACTCAACCCGCTCATCAGGATGTGGAAGAGCCTCAGTCCAATCAAGATTTATGGCTTGTTTGGAAGTTTAGAGAGGGAGGAGAGTAGAGGGGAGTAAAGGGAGGGGGAGTAGTGGGGAGGAGAGTAAAGGAGAATGATTCACCTCCACCTTATTTGGATGTTTTTAAAATTAGTAAGGGGGAAGGGAGTAATTAGCCCTTCCCCTTGTGTAATTTTGTTAATATAATAAGGGTAAATTAGGTAATTTATTTGGTCAATAGTTTATGTACTCTACTCCCCCTCCAAATCTCTCCAATTTGAGGGAATTAAAATTGGGGGGTTAGAAGGAGTCCAAACCCCTCCAAACTCCTCCAAACCCCTCCCCCTCATTCTTTAAAAAACTTCCAAACAAGGTAATTGCATTACTCTCCCTCCCTCTACTCTACTCCCCCTCCTTTTTTAAACATCCAAACATGCCATTAAGTTAACCATCTCTCCACTGAATAGAGCTTTCTTAATTCTATCCCCCAAAGATTTGCTTATAAGGGTTGAAGGAATGTTAATGTTCTCTACGTACTCAGCATCAGCATTATATTCTTCAGGTGTGTCCATGGTGATCAATGGCTCCACCTTGTTATCTGCAACAAGAATAGCTGCTGCCCCACCATTCTGTGCATTCCGTGCCTTTAAGGTGAAGTAACAATCTGGCAGCACATCAAAGTCATAGATGAAAACTTACATTCAAAAGAAGACAAACAAATTACAAAAATTATGTAAGTTGACATTCATTTTGGCACAGCCCTGGGAAAATCAAAATAACAGACAAGGTAAGATTTAGAGAGTTCATGTCATAAAAAATCAATAAAGTCAGGAATAGTATCTATTTGCACGAAAATAAAATGAAAATTTAGTCATACAGTCATGCCATAAATATATTATACAATAGGTAGAAACCATATCTGCTTTGTCATCATGCCATAAATAACACAATCACAACCATAAACTGTCACCAAAAACTAAACCAATCTTCAAAACTTTAATTAAAAGGGTAATCAATGATGAAATTGAAATAAAAATTGAAACTTTGAAGTGCATGATCAATTATGAAACACTTTTTTAACAAAAGCTGACCTCCTCGATCGGCAAGAAGAATGACTAGTAAGCGTCCAGGCCTGGACTTGAAGAAGATATCTAAATCAGCGAAGCTATTGCATGCCTTCTGATTGGCTTCTGTGTAAACCACAGTGCCAAACATGGTTCCTCATAATGAGGAACCCCAACATTCCCAATTGCACATTCATACACACCTCCCTAAGAGCTCAGTGAATTCACTTTCAAGCAGTTCTTCTCAACCACAAACTTTGGCCCATATTTGCCATTGCTATTTGTCCAAAACTCTTACGTAATACTATTATCAGGATGTGGAAGAGCCTCAGCCCAATTAAGGCCCATTTTAACTCTCTCTCCACAGGATATAGCTTTCTTAATGGCATCCCCGAAAGATTTGATAATAGGGGCTGAAGGAATAAGAATGTCATGTACATATTCAGAATCAGGATCGTCTTCTTCATCAGAGCCCAGGGTATTCAATGGCTCAATCCTGTCGTCTGCAATAAGAATAGCTGCTGCTCCACCATTCTGTGCATTCCATGCCTTCAAGGCGAAGTAACAATCTGCCACAACATTTTTACTTATGGATGACAACTTATATTCATTGAAGGAACACAAAAACAAAATACAAATACATATATAGGGTGACATGTTACACTAAGTTTTTTTTCATCCTATGATCTAGGGTGACATGTTACACTTAAGTAAGAAATATTTGTGATGAACTTAGATGAAATTGATGTTCTCTAATCACAGCGAATCATGTCAATCATATGAATATTATAAGGGTAAACTAGAAGAAATGTTTGTGAAGAAGCCTACTATCTCCTCGATCGACAAGGAGAAAGATGCGTTGCCTATCAGAAGTCAAAGAAATCAGAGCCAGAGCAGCTGAGTGAATCACAAGAGTCCACAAGTACAAGTGGCTGTAGACTTGAAGTAGAGAGTTCAGGTAGCTATAGACTTGAAGCAGAAATCAACGACAAGTAGTTTAAAGTGTAAAGCTGCATGTAGTATAGTGTTAGTTAGTGAACATGTGACTTACATGTGATTGATTAGTTGTATATTTCTGTTAGTTGGTTAGGAAGTTTGTTAGATCAGAATAGTCAGTTTTGGGTTTGGATTAGTTGCTTAGTAATACTATAAATACCTGTAATTGTATCTATTTTATTTAGATAAATGAAATCACTTTTCAGTAATTCTTATATGGTATCAGAGCGAAGTTGAAGTCTCTCTATTTTCCCCCAAATTTCTAGGGTTTGTTCTTGAGAGCTTTGAAGCTTCGTCAATGGCTGAAGCAACAAATACTTCGTCTTCTTCCTCTGTGCAAGATCCTGCACTCGTAGAGGATGTCTCAAATCCTCTGTTTCTTCATCTTGCTGAAAGTCCTGGAGCCATGCTTGTGTCTGAGCCATTGATTGGTGAGAATTACCATGCTTGGGTTCGTTCAATGAGAAAAGCATTGGTTGCCAAGAATAAGTTTGGTTTTGTCAATGGAAGTATTACTCTCTCTTCACCATTGATAAAGACTCCAACGGCAGTTGATGCATGGATTCGCTGTGACAACATGGTAGGTTCTTGGTTGATGAAGGCTGTGTCACCTCAAATTCGAGTGAGTATCACCTACAGGGACACTGCTCTGGAAATTTGGAATGACCTCAGGGATACGCATTCTCAAGGGAATGGACCTAGGATCTTCCAACTTCAGAAAGATATAGCTTCAATGTGTCAGGATGAGTCTTCAATCACCAATTATTTTACTCAGTTGAAGCTATTTTGGGATCAACTTCAGAATTTTAGGCCTACTCCTACTTGCTCTTGTGGGAAGTGTACCTGTAATATGCATCAGAAACTTGAAGATCTTCGTCTTCAAGAATCAGTCATGCAATTTTTGATGGGGCTCAATGAGTCATACTCTCAGATCAAAGGTCAAATCTTGTTGATGGAACCATTACCAACCATCAACAAAGTCTACTCATTGCTGATTCAAGAAGAGAGGCAGAGGAGTATAGGGCTTAGTAATTCTGTTCACATAGAGTCTACTACTCTTGCAGTGAAGGGTTCTAATGCCAATTTCAATCCCAATTTTCCTGGTTTCTTTGGCAATTCTAGTGCTTCTGGAAAGAATTCCAAAGGCAGAGACAGGTCTATATGCACTCACTGTGGGAAGCTTGGACATGTCATGGAAAAATGCTTCAAGCTACATGGTTTTCCTCCAGGATTCAAGCCTAAAGGCAAGAACTTTATGGTAAATCAAGTCAATGTTCAAGAAACCTGCGCAGATAATGGTCATACCTCTGCTATTTTTCCTTTCACTCAAGAGCAATGTCAACAGTTTTTGACCATGTTGGGGAATCAAATGCAAGCTGCTCATCTCACCTCTAATGGCAATGAGACTCAGTTCAATTTGGGCAACAAGGAAACACACATGGCCAGCAATGTGATTAGGCCTAATATGGCTGTGCCTTCTTCTTCCATTGCCACAGATGCTCTCACCATGGCAGGTATATTTAATTCTACTTGTCTTGATTTGAGGCATTCAGTCTTTTCTGCTCAAATTACACATAAAACAGCTTTTGATGGTAATGTTTAGGTGATTGATACTGGAGCAACAGACCATATAGTGTATTCTGTTAATTTGTTGACTGATTACACTGCTGTTGATTGTGTGGTTGCCCTTCCCAATGGTGAGACTGCCTTGGTAACTCATATTGGTTCTATATGTCTATCTAAAAATCTAGTCTTAACCAATGTGCTTTGTGTTCCTTCTTTCTCTTTCAACCTTTTGTCAGTCAGCCAACTTACCAAGAAAATGCATTGTTGTCTCATTTTCTTGTCTACCTTCTGTTTCATTCAGGACCTCAATTGCTGGAGGACGATTGGTGTGGGTGAAGTTCATGATGGGTTGTATCTCCTTCAACATAGCCCCTCTGATACTTGTGCCATTCCAATTCAGTCCCAGGCTACTCCATCCTTTCAATCTGTTTTTAATTCTGTTTTTCACTCAATTTTTAGTTCAAATAAATCTCATGTTGTCAATAATGTCAAAGTCCCTGCCTCTGTCTGGCACTCTAGACTTGGACATCCATCTGATGCTAAGATTTCTGTTTTGAAAAATGTACTTCCTGATCTCTATTCTGTTTCTAATGAAATATGTGAAATTTGCCCTTTAGCTAAGCACAAAAGGCTTCCTTTTCCATTTCATAATCATGTTTCTGAATTTCCTTTTGATTTGATACATTGTGACATATGGGGTCCCTATGTGGTGCCTATTGTTGCTGGTCACAAGTATTTCCTTACAATTGTTGATGATTGTACTAGATCAACTTGGGTTTACCTTATGAAATCTAAGTCTGAAACTAGATCCTTATTACAATCCTTTTATACCATGATTAAAAATCAATTTGGTAAGTCTATTAAAGTCTTTCGGACAGATAATGGACTTGAATTTCAAATGGTTGACTTCTTTAAGCTTCATGGCATCATTCATCACCATAGTTGTGTTGCCACTTCACAACAAAATTCTGTTGTAGAGAGAAAACATCAACATATACTTTGTGTTGCTAGAGCTTTAAGGCTTCAATCAAATATCCCTATTGCCTATTGGGGTGATTGTATCCTCACTGCTGTCCATCTCATAAACAGACTCCCTTATCCTCTTTTGAAAAACAAATCTCCTTTTGAGCTTCTTTATGATAAACTTCCAGACTATTCACATCTCAAAGTGTTTGGTTGTCTATGCTTTGCTTCTACTCTCTCTCACAATAGAGGCAAATTTGATCCTAGGGCTCTTAAGTGTATGTTCTTGGGGTATCCTTTTGGGGTTAAGGGTTACAAGCTTTTGAATTTGCATACCAGGTCCACTTTCATTTCTAGAGATGTTCTTTTTCATGAATCTGTGTTCCCTTTTAAGTCTCTTCCTGTTTCTGTCCCTTTGTCTCAATCTGATCCATTTTTTCATGAATGTTTTCCTGATACTCCTCCTCTACCTGTCACTGATTCTATTCACCATTCTAATCCTGTCCCAGCCTCCTCAGTTCATATTGATTCCACTATTCTTGAAGAACATTTTATTGATCTTCCTGAGGATTTATCTGTTTTTGTTCCTA
This sequence comes from Quercus ilex subsp. ballota, assembly GCA_032727855.1. Taxonomy (NCBI): domain Eukaryota; kingdom Viridiplantae; phylum Streptophyta; class Magnoliopsida; order Fagales; family Fagaceae; genus Quercus; species Quercus ilex. The sequence goes on along the minus strand of CM064914.1, from coordinate 34,374,280 downwards.
ATGACATTACTACTCCTATTCCTGATGCTTCCTTGTCCATTGAATCTGTCCCTGCACCTCCTTCTCTTCCAGTCAGTCCTGGTTCAACCACTATTGTTCCTAGGAGGTCTACTAGAGTCTCTAGACCACCTGCTTATCTTCAAGCCTTTAAGTGCTCTGCTGTTTCCACCAAATACCCCATTGCCAATTATATCTCTAGTCACAAACTATCTCCTTCTTACTCTCATTTTTGCAATAGTATCTCCACCATTCAAGAACCTCAGTTTTACCATCAGGCAGTTGGTGATCCTAATTGGGATGCTGCCATGGCAGCTGAAATTCAGGCTTTAGAACTCAATAACACTTGGTCTCTAGCTCCCTTGCCTCCAAATAAAAGGACTGTTGGTTGTAAGTGGGTCTTCAAAATCAAATACAAGTCAAATGGCAGTATAGAGAGGTACAAGGCACGGCTGGTTGCCAAAGGTTATACTCAACAGGAGGGTTTGGATTATACTGAGACATTCTCTCCTGTTGCCAAGATGGTGACTGTTAACCTTTTCTTGTCCTTGGCTGCTGTGCAAGGATGGACTCTCCACTAATTGGATGTAAACAATGCATTTCTTCATGGTGATTTGCATGAAGAAGTGTATATGTGTCTTCCTCCAGGCCTGCCCAGCAAGGGGGAGCTTGTGTGCAAGTTGAATAAGTCCTTGTATGGCCTTAAACAAGCCTCAAGGCAATGGTATTCCAAGTTTTCAACTACTTTACTGCAATATGGTTTTCTGTAGTCTAAGGCAGATTATTCTTTGTTCACCAAGCACTCAGGAGCTTCTTTCATGGCACTCTTAGTATATGTTGATGATATACTTATTGCCAGCAATGATCCTCAATCTGTAGCAGACCTGAAAGTTCTCTTAAATAATCAGTTCAAGCTGAAAGATCTGGATAGTTTGAAATACTTCTTGGGCTTGGAAGTTGCTAGATCTGACAAAGGTATTTCCTTGTGCCAGAGAAAGTATACTCTTGAAGTGATCAATGATGTGGGAATGCTTGGGTGTAAACCTGTTAAAACTCCCATGGAGATAAATCTTAAACTAAGCAAAGATGAAGGCAAGTTATTGATTGATGCTGGCATGTACAGAAGATTGATAGGGAGGCTGCTGTTTCTTACTATCTCTAGGCCTGATATCACCTACTCAGTACATAGGCTGAGCCAGTTTATGTCCAAGCCTAGAGAACCGCATCTTAGAGCAGCTTATAGAGTAATTCAATACCTTAAAGGTACTTCAGGACAAGGCTTATTCTTTTCAACTCAATCCACCTTACACATCAAAGCATTTGCAGATGCAGATTGGGCTGCATGCATTGATTCCAGGAGGTTTATCACTGGTTATTGTGTATTTCTTGGTGACTCTCTTATCTCATGGAAGTCTAAGAAGCAAAATACAGTTTCAAGATCCACGGCAGAAGCAGAATACAGAGCAATGGCTGTTGCAGTGTGTGAAGTGACATGGATTCTGTATCTACTTAAGGATCTGAATATCAAACACAATCAAGCTGCCTTGCTGTTCAGTGACTCTCAAGCTGCAATTCACAGAGGAACTAACCCAGTTTTCCATGAGCATACGAAACATATTGAGATAGACTGTCACATTGTGAGGGATAAGGTGCAAGCAGGAGTTATAAAGCTAATGGATATTAGAACTCAATGTCAAATAGCTGATTTGTTAACAAAAGCTTTGAGTTGGAATCAATTTTCTGGTCTTCTTACCAGGATGGGCATTTCAAATATTCATTCTCATGATGTCCATCCTGAGGGGGAGTATCAGAAGTCAAAGAAATCAGAGCCAGAGCAGCTGAGTGAATCACAAGAGTCCACAAGTACAAGTGGCTGTAGACCTGAAGTAGAGAGTTCAGGTAGCTGTAGACTTGAAGCAGAAATCAACGACAAGTAGTTTAAAGTGTAAAGCTGTATGTAGTATAGTGTTAGTTAGTGAACATGTGACTTACACGTGATTGATTAGTTGTATATTTCTGTTAGTTGGTTAGGAAGTTTGTTAGATCAGAATAGTCAGTTTTGGGTTTGGATTAGTTGCTTAGTAATACTATAAATACCTGTAATTGTATCTATTTTATTCAGATAAATGAAATCACTTTTCAGTAATTCTTATATGCCCTCTGGGCTTGGACTTGAAGAAGACACCTACATCATCGAAATTCCTACATGCTTTTTGATTGGCTTTTGGATAAACCACAGTGCCAACCATGCTTCCTCCTCCATACTGAAGAGTTCTAAAATCCTCGTTTGCATATTCGTACACACCTTTCAACGAGTCCGGGGAAATCACTTCCAAGCCAACAAACCTTCCCACACAACAAGACCCACATACCATGAGCCAAACACACACCAAAAATCCTAACTTTTCTCTCATCGTTAAACCACGCTTCCCTCGAACAGAATCAAAGCTCCTCTTTTCTGATAAAGTTTCTAGTTATTTTTTAAGAACCCAGATCAGAAATTTATTCATAGATGTTGTATCACTCTTCCTATGTAGTCTGTCGATCAAACCAAGAGAGAAGTCTTGTTTGTCAATTCATGTCGAATGAAAATGAATGCAAGCTGAATTAAAAAATAGTGCAGACTGCTATATTATCAAATTTAATACATAAATCTTACAAACAAACATAGACTGAATGCATATGCATTTTTTTTTTTTTTTTTATCACATATGCATTTTCTTTTTTACTATACAATTGTTGAGATTTTAAGGTGTTGCATGTCATGTAGTGCGCACGTTTGTCCGTAGTGCTCATACTATTGTAGTAGTAGCCAATGGGTAAAAGCCATAGTCATAGTAGTAACAGATACAATGGCCGGTCTAGCCGAATGGATTATACATACATAAATATATATATATAAACTATTTTTAAAAAGTTTTTATATGAAGAAAAAAAAATTGATTTTTTTTTACAGTTTTTTCTATTTTGATTTTATATGGTTTGGATAGATCGGTTCTGTATGGTTTCAACTTTTGAGAGAGTTCCATCAGGTTGGTTGGATCAGAGGTGGTATAAGCCCCATTAAGAACACTAATTTTGGGTCTGGGCCTGGGTATTTGTTCAACGAGTTTGGGACTGTGTGCATCATCAATCACAATAGTTGCAATGATAGGCTATAACGCATACAAACAAAAAAGTCATTTGACCTTACCATAAGGTTTTTAAATATTTATTACTAATTAACTTTTATTTTTGGTAAAATGGAACTTATATAAAAACTAAAGAGCAGAGACTGAAGCCAATGAATTATAAAGTCTGTTACAAAACAAACCCAAATGACTTAATAATGTTTATGCCAATATTTATTACTAATTAACTTCAAAGCATTAAGAATACTATTTTTTTATTGGATTTGACTTATCTTCAATATTTTTTTTATTAGACATTTTATGTTGTTTTAAATATACATTAGCAAGTGGTTGTGGGTTTTAATCTTCATCTTTTATTTAGTTGGTAAGTAATTACTAATTAACTTCAACCCATTAAGAATACTATTTTTTAATTGGGTTTGGCTTACTTCTAATACTTTTTTAACTGAACATTTCCTGTTGTTTTAAATATACATGTAATATATCCCAACACAAAGAATCGTATATATACAAGCAATTAGATTTTTATTTTCCTTTTTTTTTTGGTGGGGGGGGGGGGGGGGGGGGGGGTGTGGAAAGGATTAAAGATGTATCCCTACACCAAAAAGCGTATATATAAGGTTGAGGATGATAATAAATATGTATGTGAAAGCAATTAGATTTTTTACCAGGAAACATTTTAATTGTAAATGTTTGATTTGGGCACTCATATAATATTTTCATTTTATAATTTTATAATTTTTTGTTTTTTGAATTTTGGGTTCAGCATATATAGATCAGTTTATATGGTTTTCAGAGAGAGTTCAATCCAGCTAAAGCTAAAAGTGGTATAAGCCGCTTAAGGCCTGCAGGCTTGTTCAACTAGTTTGGAACTTCCGCATTATATCAATCCCAACGGTTGCAATGGTATTCTATACACTAAGTTGTAACTATTTGATGATGTTTATTCTTCATTATTAATGCCATATTAATTTCACATTCCCAACAAAATTGTGGTACAATTTCCATTTCTTCTTGAGTCCAAGTGGCAGCATGGTTTAATCAAAACATTAATTAAATTGGATGAAGTACGTTATTATTAATACATACATAAACTCATTTTAGTATGTAGTTATTGCAGTAAAACATTAATCCTTATTTGATGAGAAAATAAACAAATCCATAATTATAATATTATACAACATATATTTTTAGTTTGTTTTATAAATCACAAATTTTCTCCTTAATCAAAGTGTCTTCACATTACCAGATTACCTAAATACAAAACCAGCATGGTTCAAATGGTTGCACGAAGAATCCACAACATATAATGCTGTTGGACCCAAATCTTTTGGTTTAACAGGTAAACCAATAAATAAATATAAATAAATAAAATATCATAAAATATCTTAATAATAAAATAATTAAGAAACCATAGCTTCTTTTCTTTTCTTTTTTTGAGAAGAAATTGTAGTTACTAGATAAAAGTAATTGTGCATCGTACCTTCGAAATGAAGGTAAAATCCAAAGGAGTGGCGCTTTTATGGACCAAGTAATGGCCTGTTGTCCCTTCTCTTGAGCTTTACTAAAATTCTCTTTTTGTTTCCGTTCCACAAGTTAATGTTGGTCAGACCCTTACAGTTTCGACTTTTAGATTTTACCAGTATTGCAATTTTTTGGTCTTTTTTACAAGCCCTTTCTACGGACACATTATATTTTGAGATTTACAGGGATTCCTAGATAGCAAACGAAGAGTTCCATTGTACAGGGGCAGGGAAACATCTATTCTCGCTTATCTTCCTCAAGATCTTCTCCAAGCCCAGCACTCAGGCCCTTCCTTTCCAGCTTACCCGCCACATCCCCGCTCACCATTGCACCACTTGTCAATGAGATACCCTCCTCATCAAAGTCATCTCCTGTCTCCTCTAAATATGCATATCTACAAGTCCACCACCAAATTAAGAGTAGTATATTAATGTGATTGTTTTCAAAAATATAAGAAAAGCAAAGATACTAATATGGTGACTACCATTATATATACAAACCATCCGCCAAAAGAACTAAAGAAGAGAGAGAAAAAAATGAACACTTTGGAAAGTTCTGTCCATAAAATGACACTTGACCTAGAGAACTCCCATCTTTCTTGGTATTGTAGCACAATTGACAGTTGCTTGAAACCAGATTTGTCTTAATTCTCCAAAGTGAAGTTAAAATTCCTAGCATTACCTATTTAATTAGGTGAATTCACACTTCAGATGATATTTACAAAAGGAAGTCATTCCATTACCTTTTATACAACTATAATTTATCCATAGAAATCATGAAACTTAAACAAGGAAATGTCAGGAGCATGTTAGTTACTGTTTTGGTCAATTTAATTTTTTCTTTTACTATTCTCTCTTAATCACTTAAGCCTGCACACATATGATCCTGTATAAACCATTAGAGGCAAAACAAACCATCACCGCCCAGGAAGCATGTGCAGCAAGTAAAAAAACATAAAAAAAAATCAAGTGGTATGTCAGAACAAGTACCTAGTTGGGTTACGTGAAGGAGCCCAGAGGATACATATTACCACCAAGAGAAAGTATGCAAGTAGAATCCAGAATGCTGGAATGATCCAGGCAATTTGCCACAGCTCACTCAAAGGGTCAGTTGCATTGAAGTATAGCTGAGTCAACACAAGTCAAAGGAACCTAGTTATCAGTATTCTTCAAGATCAATATGTAAATGAGAATACAAAACAATCCACCAAATTTCATCTATTGATGTAACTTGCGGAATTTCATATTATTTGGCCAACACAAGAATTACCTCAAAGCCAATCCAAGCAATAGAGAGCAGCACAGACACTGCAAGAGAATTAGTAAATTTGCGATAGAGTTCCAGTTTAGCCGTGTTTCTCCTTACCTGCATCCACAATAACCAGAGAGTAGAGCACGTGAAAATTTCAGATCAAATATTGCACCAAGATAGACAGTATGTTCAGGATTTAAGCTGATAAAATTATATATAGCTTAAGATTACAAAATGTTATATAACTAACCACTTGCATATTCTTAAAGATACCGGGATATTTGTTAGGGACAAGCCACATCCATAGACACGTAAATACATCCACACACATCATTATACACAGATATTTTCATCATCACATTTTATTGTTGGTGTGCTCCTAAGAACTAAGCAAAAAAAAAAAAAAAAAAAAAAAAAAAAAAAATTGGGAAACATAAATAATTCAAATTGTGGCAAGAGGATGGGCCAGTTAGCCAGGTTTGCATCCAGAGAGCTAGCCTCGAATAAACTTTAATGGGATTTATCTAGAATACAACCATGAAACAATGTCGCAACTTTTGTACTACGGTATAATAATTTTTTTATACCAAGATATGCTCTACTCAATAAAAACTAGCATTCTTCACAAATTCATGTCAATGCACAAAATTATTTTAATTTTGAGCTAAAAGGTTTATAGCTAGAGTTAACAATATGGATAATACATCCAATCAATTCCTTGTTGATTGAAAGGAATTCCTGAGGCCCAATAAACAAATAAATGTGCCTAAAACAAGCTTAGGAAATAGGCATAAGGAAAGAGCAATAGACTGGACCAACCAACAAAAATGATACACCAAAGCTATGCTGCTATGGAACTTCATATGGGTCTTTTATCAAAATGCAATTGCTTACCAAATCTACGAAACTTTGGCATGAGTCTTTTGTTGAAATGTAATGGCCTAAATTTTTTTCTTTTTTTCCCAATAAATTAATGGTGGATAAATCAAATAAAGTATGTCTACCCAACATCAAGAACCATTGCCCATGGATAAAGATCAACCATTTCAACAACAACAACTAAATTTTAGCCATGCGTCATCCATTGGTTCCTTTTAAGATTTATACTGAAGCATTGGTAGCGTGGAAATAGGTACAGATGAAATAGAAAGTTACCTGAAGTTTTTCTAAAGTTCTTGATAATGATGAGAAAATCCATAG